>JAHDVE020005240.1:0-29310 GCA_022606495.2 Halesus radiatus | reverse complement strand
CCGTTGAACCCATCTTGGTGTTGCCATTTAAAGCAATTTAAACTATAGCAACCTCTGGATGGAGACTTTTAACTTGTTAACCGAGCATGACGTATTTATACGTCAAATATGAACAGTATCGAATACGGGTAGTACGTATAAAAACGTCTTCGAAATATATGTTATATCATTGAACGGGCGAGACTTAGCCTCACGTTTTACGAATGCGTGAGTTATCGGTACGTACATCGACATGAATTTAAGAGGAACGGCTGTGTGGCCTATTTCATACAAAACTTAATTTTGGATTTGAAGGCAATCTCCGGTTAACAGGTTAATATTATTGACTTTTGAAAATGATATTAACATTATTTACGTTTTTTTTTGTAAAACGCAGTTTGGAACCCCTAAAACACACACAGGTGCAGGTCTACCAAGTCGAAGTTAAATAAATAATTGCATTTAATAAAGTATTAATTATTTCAATTTATTTTTTATAACTTATTGAAGTTTGTAAACCTCATTGTAATATTTAATCATTGAAGAAGATAATATTAACACATCCCAAATTAACCACGAAACCGAAAAAACAACGGAAAATAAAAAGATTTCAGTCGCATCTGGGACTCGAACCCAGGACCTCTACCTATCCGGGGTAACCGCTTAACCAACTTAGCTAATGAGACCAGTTCAATTTACGCCATTTACACCGATTCAATTTCAAGATTTTTTAATATTATCCTCCATTTTTATAAATCCCATATTATTGGCTGCTATCCTTATGATGATTGCAAAGTTTCATCGCGAACTCAATTGCAATCGGAATATAAAAATGGAAGATAATATTAACAAATCTTGAACTTGAAGTATGATATCGGTGTAAATGGCGCAATTGAACTGGTTTCATCAATTATTAGCAGAATGGAAAGGTCTGGGATGGCATCAAACTTTGAAATCTTTTTAATTTCTGTTGTTTTTTCGGTTTCGTGGTTCATTTGGGGCTTACTGACATACACAATAATCATAATTTGTTTATTTATAATAAAGTGGTGAATGCAAAGTATATTATTTAATTCATTTATTAATAATGACACCACAAAGTGAATACCAGTCTTTTGAAGAAATTATGTAATGAATGTGTTTAAATCAAACAATTAAATGGTTATAAAAAATATTGACGGGTCTGCAATGATTTGTAGCGTGGCCAGTAAATTGTCGGTATTGCAGATTTCTGTTATGTTTACCGTTATCGGATCTGTCAAACTCAAGATCAAAAAATGTCGGGGGAATCAAGTGAAGACGGGGCTCTGGTATCCTATTTATTCCTTCGAATGAGACAAAAAAGGCGGAGGTTTTGGGTCATTGTAGGTTATTTGTTGCTACCAGGAAACTGTCCGAAGATGATGTAAAATTCCGGCAAATGTACCGAATGTAAAAAAAAAAACATTCCAAGAACTGGTCCAGCGCGTTGCTCGTTGGATATTACAAAATTGAATGCCAATATGAGGGAGTGCGTTAGAGCTGAGGAAAGAGTTTTAATAACCCTTTAATGCATATGCCAGTAATTTATAGTTATAAAGGCGTGCATATTTCTCTACCTCCATTATTAGCCAAAAATTCATACCCGCTCCGTGTTTGAATTCAAAGGATAAATGACGCGTAAACGATCGAAACGCAGTGCATAGATTTACTAGGGGCGTGTTTACCGAGAAGCTACTGAATTGTTGTCCCGCTTGCGGTGTAACTGAAGTATGTCGCGCCTCTCCCGCTTCCCCCGAGTCGTGAGCTAGCGCCCATTAAAATGTATGGCGCAGTGCCCTGTCGGTATCACGCATGAGGTTTATGTCGATTCCCTACCGGACTGTCAGAGAGTGGCCTAAGTTTCTTCGTAGGCAAGTATTATTTTTAAGTTGCAAAGCATTACATAAAATAAAAATAAAAACATAATAAGGTAACGCAGGTATAAAAAACAAGCCATGACATAGTTACATATACGTTTAAATATTTGTTAAACATTATGAGGAACGGCTGCGCGGCCCGTTTCATACAAAACTTAATTTTAGATTTGAGGCCAAAATACTCACCTAAAACTAACAATCTTTTTTTTCATCAGAAAGTACAGTAAATATCTAGTACGGATGAGAAGTATTTTATTTATTTTTGTTTTACATTATGAAATATAGGCCATTAAAGGAATTGATTTTTCGCGATTTTAGAGGCACCTTTAACAATTATACGGGGGCTAACGGTGATTTTAAAAATGAAAATGCAATGAAACATAAAATAAATAAAAAAAAATAGAAAAATACATTAAAATAAGCATTACGGCGGACTTTAAATTAAATTAAAAACGGCCAATTTACGTTGTAATACAAATTTGCCGTACATAATTTAAAATAACGACCAGAAAAAAAGTTTTTTTTTAAATGTTTTGATTTTATATTTTTATTCGCATAATCATATTTATATTTCAAATTTGATAATTTTTAAAAAAAATACAACAAACCCGGAAATAATTTTCTAAATTACCTCTAAAATTATGAAAATTGATTTTTTTCATGGCATATACTTCATAATTTAAAACAAAAATAAATGAAATACTTCTCATCCGTACTAGATATTTACTAAACCTTTAATTAAAAAAATATATCATTCAGTTTGGATGGGTATTTTGGTTTTTTCAGCCCCTTGAAGACTGAATATAACATAATAAGTTTTTTCCAGTTTTTTGGAAAACTTTATATCAGAGTTTAACTGTATTGGAAATAAATAATAACTCTTTGGATAATATTACATTATCTGTTCCCATAGTAGTATAATACCTAAGTTAACTACAGTAAAACTTTGATCGTACGTCACCCGTATTTCACGTTTTCCCGCTTTTTACGTGAAAAATCCGCAGTCCCGTTTTATCCATAAAAATATTTTCCTCAATTTACGGTTTCAAAAAATTCCCGCCCCCGGTTTTACGTCAGTTTCATGACGACTCTATCGAAAATATCGCCTAAACTCAAAATTAGAATACCCGGATCGAAACCTTTTCTACAAAGTGTAGCGTAGAAATGATACGACGGCTAATGTTCTCTCATCTCAAGATTCGTGGGTGAGAATGATGGTGAAGCACAGGGAAGTGGGATGTATTGATTGATACAGTAAATAAAACCCTTGTAAAAGGAAAGAACATAAATTTAATGATTCTATAACCACGTCTATCATGGTTTAGCAAAGAAAAGAGTAAAGAGAAGGATTGATCCCAACACGAAAAGGTTCAAACAATAATTGATGGCTCTCATGGTCCGACTCCTCTCCTCAGCATCATGGAAGGCCTCTCCAGGTCCAGATGCTCACCGATCGTAGTAATCTCCAAAAAGAAGTCTAGGACGACTCTTCTGAAGCGCCATCCGCCATAGCCTCTTCCGTGGGGTCCAGACAATGGAATATGCAGATGCTACCTTATGTCCTTTTTGGTCCGCTCATCACTTCTTCCGAGATTTTCACCACAGCAGCAGGCACGCGCGGTTTGGCTTCATCGCCTCACAATCCGGCCATCGATCAATCAATAAAACAAAAAACACACCCACTTCGGGCAAATTCAGTAGACGCCCTCCGACGTCAAACAAAATAGAAAATCAAATACATAATCTCTCCCAAAAAACACACGTCGATCACGACCGCTCCAGTCAGGTTATGTCGCCCGCCATGTTGAGTTGCTCCCTTCCGTCTGCCGTCTCCCATAGACATCCTCTCACCAATCTCTTCCGTAGACAATTATCCCAATCATAGACTCGGGGTCAGTATTTACGTTACAATTCCCCGCTTCCCCGTAAAAATTTTATGCCGCGAAGTGAAGTAAAATTTGACCTAACCTTCCTCTCTACTCTTTTCAATTACAGAAAAAACTGAAAACAAAGAAAACAAGTAACAACCAATATAAAACAAAAGTCAAAATTGACAAACAAAATGGTATATCTTAGTATGACAATACACAAAAAAATCAAGTTGTGATACATTGGTGGTTAAGCATAACCGAAAAGCAAGGAAACACTTCATACTTATAATCCTCAAGCAACTTATAAAATAAATAAAAATAAACAAGTTACATGAACCAAACACTTCCTCACTTTATGAGAGTCAATTTCTCTAGGTTAACACTTGTGAGGTTTGGAGAACTCAAGCTCCCACTTCAAAATTTTCAAAAAATTATTTTTATTATTAATAATACCCTACTTAACTAATCCTCTCTTCCTCTTAACAAAAAAAATTACAATTACCATGCAGTTTCAACAGGGTTTTTTTTTTTTTTTTTTTTTTTATATATGTATCTAAAGAATTAGACACAGTATACCAATATCCATTGGATAGTTTGCGTATTCACCTCCAAAAATTTTCCTCGTCGTATAGTTATAGAACTATTTGGTTGTCATTTAGCCATTGCTAAATAGTATAAAGATGAGGGTTTACATGTTACAATACCTATCTATTCGTGTGGTTTCAAACAAGTACATTTGTCAATATCTATATATATAAACTTGCAAAGTACAATTTCTCTCGAAATTTTACATCTTCCTATCTTTTCAAATTGGTGCTCGATTTTTTTTTTTTTTCAAAAATCGACACTGGTTACACAAAAATACTTGATAAATTTACGCTGGTGTTAGCAGTGTAAAAATAGTACATATTTACTAAACCTATTGGACAAATCAACTTAAAAAAATACTTATCAACATATTATAAACAGTGGTATTACTAGATCTAAACTATCTACTAATCATCTTCTCCTGTTCAAGGAGGCCGAAGATGTTTACTCCAAATTGGTAAATATTTGTTTGTTGTGTGCATGCATTAGCAGTACTACACTTGATACTTAATACTAATATTATTACAAAAAAATCATACTTTCTAAATGTCTATACTATATTCTTTAAGGAAAGAGATACCAACTTACTTTAGACATAATTATAAACTTAGAATATACATTAAACATTATTGTTACTAATTAACAAATTAAAACTATTTTATTATCTGTGTGAAAGAAAGTAGCTCAAAATCTCCCAGACAGAATATATTAACTATCCTTTTCGAGTGTGTCGTAGTAATCTCCAAAAATTCTAATTTAACTTTTACTCCGGTGCACTCCAAAAGCATAATTTTACCTACGGCTAAACAAATTAAATACAAAGAATACCTACTATAAATATATACATATTGTCAGGTAACACACCATCAGACCGGTAACCGATTTAACTTTCATTTAGAGTATTCGGAATTATTAGAGGTAATTAACCGATATACCGTAGCGACAACAATAATATCCGATATATATGTATATATCATGAAAATTCTTAAGTTTAATTTTCGAGGTACACTATTGGTATGTACCTATGTAAAAAAATAATCAAAATTATTATAAAAACAACAAAAAAAAATCAATCCCCGTTTTTTTTTTGTTGTTTATTTTGTTAGGGCGCCACTGATCTAAAAGATCAGAGAAACAAATAATATGTTTCTATTCTAGTCTAATGAGGATAAGTGTCAAAAAAAATATCATCAATAAATTAGAATTTGTGTTTATTCTGAGCACCTGTATTGAAGGTACCAAACTCCAGTACATGTGACCACAATAACACCTTTAAAGAAACAAGTGAAGCGACATGAAGGGTTGGTAGTCCCACATGCTACCACACTGGCTTCTTACAAGAAAATTAACCTAATACTTAATCTAAACGAACTATATCCTTAACATGAAAATTACCTACTACTTTGCCTTGCATATCCGCAAGGGTATAAACTAAGTTAGAGACTTTGGTTTTAACAACATTTTGTACAAACCTCGGAGCTAATTTATGCGAAAAGAAATTGGGTCCACTGGATTGGACAAAATTTTTCCGCCACACAATATCTCCCACCTCATAATTTACCGATTTGCGACGTAAATTATAATGCTTTGCATTCTTTCTATAAGCCTGTAACAGAGCCTCTGAAACTTTTTCATATATAGGAGCCAAGTCCTCTAATTTCTTAGCAAAGTTTTCTCTCGATTCTTCTAGACTTGAGTCCGATACGCCTGTCGAGACATAATTTTTGTGAAAATTACCATTAATGACCTGTTCACGACCGTGCATCAAGAAGAAAGGCGTATAACCTGTTGCAAAATTTACCGAATTATTTAGGGCTGACTGAATATGTGGCAGAAATCTGGACCAATTACGCTGGTCAGACTCGGACAAAATAGACAGTGCTGTACCTATTGTTTGGTTATAGCGTTCGACGACATTGTTTTGAGGTGTGTAAAATGCGTTGTAAAAAGGTGGAGGCACATTATAATCAGACAGTAACTGTTTAAATTCTTTAGATATAAATTGTTTACCGTTGTCGCATACAAATGTTTGTGGAACGCCATGAACCAGAAAAATGTGCTGTTCTACATTTTTTACAATACTTTTTGTGGTAGCATTTCTAAGCGGAAAAATCCAGGTATATTTAGAGAACACATCTACGATTGACAATATATACATAAACCCAGAGTAACTACGTGGCAGTGGACCGACTAAGTCTATTGAAAGCATTTGCATGGGTCTGGTTACAATCTTAGGATTTGAAGAGATGCCCGCTGGCGCAGATGTATTGATTTTATGTGCTTTGCATGTCTTACATCGATTAACAAAATTCTTAACATCCTGGTACATTCCTGGCCAATAAAAATGTAAATGCACCTTTGTGTAAGTTCGAAATACTCCCGGATGGCAAGAAAGATCCGCTTCGTGTTCTTGTTTTAATATTTCGGTTCGCTTTTCAAAAGGAACAACCAGCTTCCACGCCGTATCTTCACAAAGAGCGAAACGAGTTTTGCTATGCCTAAAGAGATCATTACCCCTAATTTGAAAATTGACAAAACGTTGGGGTGAATTTTTACAGTTTGTAAATAATGTGTTGTACCATTTATCATTTGTTAAATGAATCGTGGTAGGTATATCCGTTGATGTCACTAATGCTACCTCCATGCGCGACAGTGCGTCCGGTACCGTATTTAGTTTACCTTTTCTATGAACAACGTCGAAAGAAAATTGAGAAAGACGAGTTGACCAACGAGCTAAACGACCTGTTGGGTTTGTTAGAGAAACTAACCACTGTAGGCTCGAGTGGTCCGTAATTACAGTAAAGTGTGTTCCTTCAACATACGGTCTGAAATGAGTGACAGAGTCTAGAACCGCAAGTAGCTCGCGCTCCGTAACACCATAATTACGTTCATGAACGTTTAAGCAACGCGAAAAATAACTTACCGGGTGTTCTTCATCATTAAAATTTTGTGTTAATACACCGCCTATCCCGACTGCGCTAGCATCACAATGTATTACAAATGGTAATTTGAAGTCAGGACAGTTAATAACCGGCGCTGTTGTCAGTGCCTCTTTTAATTGGTTAAACGAATTTTCCGCTGCCTTGGACCATGCAAAATTGCTTACCCCTTTTCTTGATCCTGTAAGTTTAGTCAGAGGAGCTGCTATCGTGGAAAAATCTTTAATGAAACGACGAGAATAACCGCATAATCCTATGAAAGCCTTTATTTGTTTTGAGTTCTTCGGGATCGGGTAATTTTTAATGCATTCTACTTTAATGGGATCTGTTCTCAGTCCTTCCGAATCTACAATATATCCCAAATACTTTAACTCCTTTTTACAAAATTCGCTCTTTTTTTAAGTTTATTGTTAGTCCGGCTTCTTTTAAACGATAGAAAACCTTCTGCAAAAGCTTTAAGTGCGATTCAAAATTTTCCGAAATTAATATTAAATCATCTACATATCCAAATACGTTATCATCAAATTCTGGGCCAAACAGTTTATCAATTAAACGTTGCAATTCACTAGGTGCATTTTTTAGGCCGAAGGGCATACGCGTAAACTCATAAAGACCAAACCCCGGAACAACAAATGCCGTTACAGGAGCTGAAGATTCATCTAGAGCAATTTGCCAGAACGCTTTCGAGAGATCTATAGAAGAGATGAAACGCGCACCCCGTAGCTTATCTACAATCCGAGATACATAAGGTAGTGGGTATGAATCTCGCCGAATGACGCCATTAATTTTACGACTGTCTAGGCAGAATCTCGCAGAACCGTCTTTTTTTGTTACCAACAGAACCGGGCTAGACCAAGCCGAACGTGATGGACGCACAACTCCCAAAGCTAACATATCTTTCAATTCAGCTTCTAATAGGCGTTGACGTGCTGGAGACAAAGGATAGTATCGTTGTTTTATCGGTTGACCCGTGGTCTCGATATGATGTTGTACTAGGTGCGTAAGTCCTAATCCGCATTTTTCAAAAGATATGTTTTCAAATTGTCTAATTATTTTTTGCAGCTTACGATTATCTCCGGAAGTAAGAAAATTGGCTGCAGTAACTTTTCGAATCTCACCCACCGTATTCTTCAAATTACTGCTGTCCACCCTTGGGAACACTTGCGGAGCTAATTGGAATTGTTTCCAAAAGTCGACCCCTAAAATAATCGGAGCTGATAGAGAAGGAATTATGAAGAAAATAATTTTTTCCGTTGTTTCCCTATAAGTTACTGGTACCTCTATTGTGCCAATAATATCCTGACGCTTACCATCAGCAGTTGTGACGAATGATTTACAACTAATTATTTTTAATCCTAAATTAACAAAATATTTGTAAGTGTTTCCACCCAAACAACTTACAGAAGCACCGCTGTCCAAAAGACATGAAAAAATTCTATTCGAAATAACAATATTAACATGAGGCCGTGTGTCATTTCTATTGTGTTCCAGAGGCATAGATGCGTCCATCGTTTGCGCTCCTGAACACCTTAGATTGCCAGAAACTTCAGCCGATGTCCCCCCATCTTCGTACGCAAGATGGTGAAAACCGTACTTTAGTTTTTTGAACTATTGTTACGAGAATTGTTGCCTAATTTTCTCTTCCTACAAAAATTCCACTTATGCCCCGGTATATTACAAAAATTGCATTTCAAATCGGCTCTATTCCCAGGAAAAGAAGAAGAAGGAGATTGATTATTAATTCTCTTATGAAAATAAGTGGTGTTAGTATTTCCCTTATGCGTGTTGTTTATTGCTGGCTTCGCAGTAAACATTTCTAGTTGTTCACAGACAGCAACTAATTTATCAAAGTCGGAAGTGTCACTTGAAGCAAGTACACTTGCATATTTGTTTAATAAACTATGCTTGGCTAGTTTTACTAATTGCATTTCGGATAAATTGTCAACAAGTTTAGAGTTAGCTATTTTTAAATTCGCGACAAAATCTGCTACCGACTCGTCCGATGATTGTCGCATATTGTACAAGTTACGCGACGCCTGCACTTGTGCATCTTCACGTTCGTAACGCGCTAGTAACAACTGCTGCAGATCTCTCCACGTCAGATTGTCTTTACATATAGAGCGAAACCATGTAGCTGCTTTTCCTTCCAGCAAATCACCAAATCCGAGGACAACATCCTCTTTCGAATAACTGTTAATGTTGTTAATCTCCATTGTAAACAGAATTAAATTACTTATTTATAAATTATCCGAGACGCAAACAATCGTGTACACGCAACACCATCTATTGTCAAAATCATGAATCATTTTAATTTCATTTATTTAAATTTATTTGCATTAGTTTTAGTTACCGACGCCAGGAGATGCCTGTGTCGCAAAAATAATTACCGTTTCTTTCAAGAATAACAATGTCACAAATATGCCAAAAATTACGACAATTAATATTTACCAACTTTCTAATGGCGTGATCGCTGACCTCATGTATGCACACATATACATAAACAATATTATGATATAATTAATAATATTTCTGTATCAATCCATACATCACACCACACGAACTTCACCCATCAATTCTCGAGTCCGTGTCCATAATATCTTAAATATTATTCACAAAAAACGTTGAGGCGCCAAAATGTAGCGTAGAAATGATACGACGGCTAATGTTCTCTCATCTCAAGATTCGTGGGTGAGAATGATGGTGAAGCACAGGGAAGTGGGATGTATTGATTGATACAGTAAATAAAACCCTTGTAAAAAGGAAAGAACATAAATTTAATGATTCTATAACCACGTCTATCATGGTTTAGCAAAGAAAAGAGTAAAGAGAAGGATTGATCCCAACACGAAAAGGTTCAAACAATAATTGATGGCTCTCATGGTCCGACTCCTCTCCTCAGCATCATGGAAGGCCTCTCCAGGTCCAGATGCTCACCGATCGTAGTAATCTCCAAAAAGAAGTCTAGGACGACTCTTCTGAAGCGCCATCCGCCATAGCCTCTTCTGTGGGGTCCAGACAATGGAATATGCAGATGCTACCTTATGTCCTTTTTGGTCCGCTCATCACTTCTTCCGAGATTTTCACCACAGCAGCAGGCACGCGCGGTTTGGCTTCATCGCCTCACAATCCGGCCATCGATCAATCAATAAAACACAAAACACACCCACTTCGGGCAAATTCAGTAGACGCCCTCCGACGTCAAACAAAATAGAAAATCAAATACATAATCTCTCCCAAAAAACACACGTCGATCACGACCGCTCCAGTCAGGTTATCTCGCCCGCCATGTTGAGTTGCTCCCTCCCGTCTGCCGTCTCCCATAGACATCCTCTCACCAATCTCTTCCGTAGACAATTATCCCAATCATAGACTCGGGGTCAGTATTTACGTTACAAAAGTTTTTTGTTTAATAAAATATGAATTTCACTACTCGACAATCACGCGTGGGTAGGATCGTGGACCATGGAAATGAAAACGAAATTAATAATTGTAAAAAAACTTAGTTTTCTAGCATTTTAAACCATAATGGGAACAGAGGTGAAATGTTTGAAAAAACGGTTAATATTTGAGATATTATTGAAATATTAGCGTCAGTAAAAACGTTGGTTTTCAGAGCGCATTATGTTGTTACTTAAATAAATCAATAACCAAGAAAAGTTTATTATTTAGACGCTATAAAAATACAAATTAATTGTCTGTCGCTTAAGTTTGTTTGGCGTCAGCGAAATCAAAGTGGATTAATGAAATGAAAGGATTAACAAAATTCTCAAAAACTTCAAAAGCATTTTTCTCAAAACTACTCAAAAGGCGTATAAGCCTCTCTGGTTCTCAGCGCCTCGGTTGATAAAATACAATTGTATTTTACTTTTTATAAACAAAAAAAACTTAGTTAATATAATACGGGTATATTGTTTGGAATAGGGGCGTGTAGGAATAGGGGCGTGTTGGAATAGAGGCGTGTAGGAATGGGGGCGTGTAGGAATAGGGGCGTGTTGGAATAGAGGCGTGTAGGAATGGGGGCGTGTAGGAATAGGGGCGTGTAGGAATAGGGGCGTGTGCCTAGTCTAGTAGTCAAAAACTTTGTTCAAAAAACAATAAATATGAATAAAGTTAAAAAATAAACCAGTTTTAAAATGGCTTTTAAAGCCGAAACAGCTGTCACAATAATAAAACTAAGATACTTGCAGAACTTAATAATAACATTAAATAAACAAATAAAATGGAGTTCTACGAATTAAACACAATAATAATAATTAATAATATTTTCTTTTTTTCATCTTCCTTTATTTCGCATACTAATTTCGTGTTTATTTTATAGTACCCTTGAGGTGATTTTTCACAAAAATGGCTCTAAACAAGTCATCCAAGTATTATTACTACTATGCCAGTAATGAAGCAAAATACATTTTTAATATTAAAAACTATTTTTAACTAACCACCACGCCGTTACACTTCTTGCTTCATTAACTTTCATACAACGTCTCATACATTCTCTTCTGTTATTCCGACTTCTGACATGGCCCGACTCAAGTATTTGATTCACTCTATCGTGCCATGTCTTCCTCGGACGTCCCCGGATTCTTCTTGCATTCACATTCGCGTCATTTATTCTCCTTACACTCCTCTCTTCGTTCATTCGCTCTACATGCCCAAACGCTTACATCAGCCTTTCATTCTTTACGAATCTCAACATTTTTCACACGATCATACGTGGTTTTACCACACATTCGTCTCGGAGAAAAAAACTATTTTTGAGAGAAATATTCTTTGGAATCATACAAGAAAATGGTTTCCGGTGTATACGGACTGTTGAAGTACCGTCGATAACAAGATTTATAAAACTGCCACGGCTCCGCTGGGCGGGAAACGTAGCAACAATGGAAGAAAACTGACCGTCAGGACGAAGGGGGTCGGGTGGTGTAGAGGCAAACACCGCAGCCCCGGGCACGAGGAACTGGACTGGAGACAGCGGGACACCGGCAGGAGTACAGTAGTTCCCAATAGGTGGTCGACACTCTCCGACGGTTGTGGCGCAGACGATGTGTAATGTATCTATCTAGAGATCTGAAAATATTAAAAAAAATTGTCATTTTTAGTTTGCCGATCATATTTTCAATAAAGATACAGGAGTTCAATTTCTTTACCGTAGTAATAAAAGAAAAAATTAGATAATTTAGAAGAAATTGAAATTAGAAATTCTAGTACATTAAATAACCAAGTAAATTTATCATATAGTACCATTCTAGATATTTTTCCAGTGAACCACTGGTTCCTCCTGAAAAACCCCTAATTACCTCTTCCCCTTTGGTCGCGTCCCACTCCAACACCTAAATATTAATGTATGTACCTTAGTTTAGTTTTAATATAGTCCTGAAGAAGGAAGGGTACTTCCGAAACCGGTCAATCATTATATTAAATAGAAGAGGTTTAAAACAAATTTACGTAAAATTAATGAGTACTTTGTTTACACCGCTGTTTAATATATAAATATCAACATGTTTCGGAAGTGGAGATCCCCTCATCAGGATATACAATAACCAGCTGATGTGTACCCGGCCTTGCTCGGGTACACATTGATTTGACAGCGAAAGTAACTATCCCCAAATAAAGAAACATTCATTTGAATATTTTATTTCGTTCTAAACGTTTATTTTTTCAAAATATATCTAAATCATAAAGTTCTTAAGTAGGTACCTACTCGTGTTTTCCATTTTGAAAATATTCTACCCAAAAAAAAACCTTCTCCTTTTGAATATGCAATCTGTGGCTAACCAGAGTGTTACATCTATGGGCTAATCTAAATAAAACGTGGCGGGTTCAATGTTTTTCATACTAAATTTAAAACGTTATAGCAACAGTTTCACATATTGGATTTCGTTCAAACTAGTCCATAAACCTTCCCGGCTCTAATAAGAACAAACTGTGCTATTTTCAGCGAAACCGGTTCAGTAATTTTCAAGAAAATCGAGGACAAACAAACTTACATTGATTTTTATATATATATATATATGCCACAAAATAATTATACATTGAACAAATTTGTGTTTATATTGCAAATAGATCTGTCTATACTCCTGGTTGGTGGCAAATAAAAATACCCACGAGTGCGGTGGGTTATTATTTTAATATGAACTTTAAATTCACGTGAAGGATATTGAAAAAGAAAAAAATAGTGTTTTAAATGTAATTGACATTCTCAAAATGAAATGCTGTAATCCTTAAGAGTTAATAAACGAATCGGTTAAAAGTTTTGCGACATTTAAGGTTATCCACAGGTTGTAGAAAAGGGTCTTCTGAAAAGGCTTTCTATCTGTAATAAGTTATTTAAAAACTGGCTTTAATTTACCTGAAAACAGTCTCACTGCCCATCTCATGCATTAGAGTAAGGCAGAATGGGTTTGTCTCAAGAATGTAGCGGAGTTCAGGGGCAGAGGTAGATTGAGGTTTCATCCAGAGTGATAATCTCATGTAGACGAGTCCAGGGGCAGAGATAGATTGAGGCTTCATCCAATCTCATGTAGACGAGTCCAGGGGCAGAGGTAGATTGAGGCTTCATAAAGAGTGTCGCGTCTCTCTTATTATGTAGTGCAGTAGTTAAACTTTAAGGGTCACGTTTTTTAAATAATATATTAATTTTCAAAGTTTTGTTTAAATCAGGAAGTTTTATAAAATTATAAACCTCCTTTTATTTTTATATCTATTTTTACTTTCAATATATACCCACACAAACAATCTTTGCTTGTGCGTAAGGGTTTTTTGTTCAATAATTAAAATGATTAAATATTCTTATTTTTAGAAGTAAGCTTTTTTTAATATTTATATTGTAGTTTAAATTCTTTAATGTTTACATATTTTTTATCTAATTAATTCTGTTGTTTTTTTTTTTACTGTTCATTTTTTTACGTGCACTCGCGCCGAAGTATTTGCGGAATTTTTATTATGAAACACTTTAGGATTATTGGTTAGCGAGCACAGAGCAGGTCATTTTTGTATGTTGATCTTATTTACAAAACTTGTTTGAAATATTTTTTAGTCAATGTTTAGAATGGGATGTGCCATCCTTTTGTTTTGAGCAAGTAAAACAATTAATAGTAAAATTTTATTAAATAAATTGACAGCGGATGGTTGTACAGTCCTACGGGTACTCATCGGGGGCGGCTTCCTGGTGGCGACGGATAAGATCGATAATCTTCTCATGATCCCTTATTTCATAGAACCCAACATGTTTGCCCCCTCTCCCATCCATGTCCTTTTGTGAGATTTTGGGATTGTACTGCAAGAGGACCTCCACAACATTCACATGCACCCTGCGGCATGCCAGATACAAGGCTGTTTCACCCCGCATATTCCGAGTGTTTACATCCGCCCCGGAATCGAGCAACACGCGCACCACCTCATGGTTTCCCATATGAGCAGCCAACATCAGGGCAGTTTGACCATCGCTATTTGCAGAGCTAGTATCTGCCCCGTACTCTAGAAGCGAGCGTACCACCTCAGGGTGTCCTCTCTCTGCAGCCAACATCAGGGCAGTTTCACCATAGGTATTTGCAGGACTAGTATCTGCCCCGGAGTGCAGCAGCAAGTGTACCACCCCGGAGTGCCCTCCCTCAGCAGCCAACATAAGAGCAGTTTCACTATTGGTATTTGCAGAGCTAGTATCTGCCCTGGACTCTAGGAGCATGTGTGCCATCTCGCGGTGCCCATTCTTGGCAGCCCACATTAGAGCAGTATTACCAGCTCTGTTTGAAGCGTCAATATCTGCCCCGGACTCCAATAATATGCGCACTTCGCTACGGTTTCCACTATCTATAGCCAACATCAGGTCAGTATAACCAGCGCTATTTACAGAGTTAATATACGCCCCGGACTCGAGCAGCATGCGGACTACCTCGTGGCGTCCCCTCTGTGTAGCCAACAGTAGGGCAGTATAAACATTGTTATTAGCAGAATTAATTTTTGCCCCCGTCTCCAGCAGCAAGTGTACCACCTCGGGGTGTCCTTCGTCTGCAACCAACATCAGAGCAGTATAAGCATCGCTATTTGCAGACATCATATCCGCCCCGGAGTCTAGGAGCAAGCGTACCACCTCGAGGTGTCCTCTCCATGCAGCCAACATCAGGGCAGTATTACCATCGCTATTTTCAGACATGGCATCTGCCCCGAAGTTTAGGAGCAAGCCTACCACCTCGACGTGTCCTCTCTCCGCAGCCAACATCAGGGCAGTTTTACCATTTCTATTTGCAGAAACATCTGCCATGGACTCTACGAGCAAATGTACCACCTCGAAGTGTCCTCCCCCTGCAGCCAACATCAGGGCAGTTTGATCCCAGATGTCTACAGAATTAATATTAGCCATTATATCGCGATAATGTAAAAAAGAAACATTTGTATTGTTAAATTTCTTTTCTATATTAGGTAATATGCAATCATAGGTCTCTTCAGATTGATTTAATAAAAAATTTGTAATACTAGTATACCCTCCTTGTGCTGCATAATGCAAGGGAGTCCATCCATAAATATCACACGAGACACCGACGCCTTGTTGTACAAATAATTTGAACAACATATGACTTCCTTCCTCTATTGCGATATTGATGGCAGTATAGCCCTGATGATCAATGGCAACCAATAAATAAGCTCGTTCAGTGTCATTTTCCATGTCGCTGAAAATCTCTAGCACAGTCTTGTAGTCATCAGCTCTCACTGCTGCAATAAATGGCTTAAATATACCTTTTCTTATTTGGTGAGTTCTTTTCAAGGCTCGGTGTATGCTAGTTGACTGCTGTGAATTTGAAATAAATTTTAATAAATATATTTATTCTTTTCTCTCGATGTCGTTTGGGTTTGTCGTGTTTCTTTTACTGTCGGTACTGTAGCTGTCACATCCGTCGCTCTCGTATAAAATTCTGTTGACATCGTTTCCGCCTGTGACGTTTTTTCCGCTGCCGTTATTTACGAGTTCGTCTTTACTGTCGCCTCCCGTGAAGAAAGTTGCAAGCATTAGTCTAAGTATTGACTCGTACAAACAATTCTTCACATCTTCAGTTATCAAGTTTTCAATATTGGTATTTCCTTTCTCCAATGCTATGTTCAGTACTGTCTTCCTGGACTTGTCTCTTGCTGCTAAGAAGAAGATATAGGCTTCCTCGGATGTCCTACTGGTCGGGCCACTGAGGAAGAGCGCCACAGTGTGCCTATTCTGTTCTTCAGCCGCTATGTGCAATGGAGTTTTGTAATCCTCACGGAAGAGTAGCTGACGATGTTCCCACCAGTGTTGATACATTATCGGGTGGTTTTTGAGATCATCGCCCGGTATTGGCGACATTTCCAGCTGAGTCTCGATAAACATTCTGATTACTTTATAGTCTGGTCTGAGGAAAAATTTGATAATTTCAGTTTTTATGAGTATGTTTTTATTTTCGCTGTCACATTTCTGTTTGAGCCATCGTACAAAGAAATCAGCGAAGAAGTATTCTTGGAACGTGCGGTGAATGAAATGAAAAGCATTGCTTTTGTATTTAATTAGCCCTAGACGGCTTATTTCTTTCAGTTCTTCGAAAGACAATTTAGAGTTTGTGAAGTATTGTGCGGCAAATGTTGGGTCGATGGCCTGGAAAGCCAAGATACAATGCTTTTCCATTACATTTTTAACCACAGCTTTTTGAAAGGTGGGTGGTAGTAGCTTGTTGATATTAGTCTTTTGCTCAAAGTAGATTATTTTCTTGACCTCAATAAACTGTTTATACAAGCCAAATAGATTGGTGATTTTTCCCAAGTTCTGCGTTTGTTCAGGAGACAGCCTGCTGGAGAAATACTTCGGACAGCATATGGATCTGCAGCGGGATACCCATGAAGCTCGCCACCTCTTTCCGCAGCTCACTGGCAAACCGGAGCAGTGTCCCATTCTCTGACTCACTGTGTTCTCGGAGTTCCAATACTAGGTGCGGTAGCCAGGAGTTCACCAAATAATCTTGCTGCTCTTCTTCTGTAATTTTTTTCTAGTTCTACTGCAAATTCAACCAGATCGTTTTCAAGCCTTTTTTGCTGGTATACCCGGGTGGTGACCACCGTTTGACACGTTGTAGCAGTTTTTAAGTATTTCAGGACCTCCACCACTTTCTGCTGGGTTTGTTCCTGATTTATCTCATCAAATGCATCCACTAAAACACACACCTGCCTCGAACTATCTGATTCAAGACAAAGCTGCAATAGACTGCTCATCAATTCAATCAGTTTTTTATCGGTGGGTAAACCTGAAGAGCATAGTAAAAATATAGTTACAGATTGCAGGTCAAGTTTCAAAGGTAGATTGGCAGTGGCGGAGTCCAAGAGTGTGTGGTCGATTCTCAATACCCAAGAGTTTTGGATGAGCTCCGACATGCGCGTCAGACTGGTGGTCTTTCCCATGCCAGGATCATCGGCGATGATGGTCAGCTTCTTCATCCTGATGAAGAAATCTCCTTCCTCGGAGGGGTTCTTGTCGTCCCTGATGATGAAGGGGCGCAGGCCATCCAGAGAGCCCTCGGAGTATTGCCACACCAGACACGGGCTGCCTCTAATCTCCAACAATTCTAAATAATGTTTACTAAATGAAACCTCATTTTTTTTGTCTGCATCACTCATTTCTTGAGATGATCTTATTTTAAAGTGATAATTTTTGACAAGTAAGTCCCCAGCCTCCCGAGATAAGCCAAAGGTGTGTATTAGTGATGTCTTATCTACCACATTCTTGAAAATAAATAAATCCTTGTGTCCGCTGTACTGAACGAATTCATCGATAGATTTAATGATAAAACGGCTGTGGAACTTCCTGGGCAGGTAAACGCTACTATTGTAAACTTCGTGCAGGATGAACCCTTCAGCGGAAAAAATGAACCAATAGATTAGTCTATCTGGCGCTTCCCGACACTTTTCCAAAAACAAGTCCTGGCCATTTGCCACAGAAGTGAAGATCCTCCCCCGCGCAGCCTCTGGCACCTCTTCCCAGTAGCCCTGGGTGAGCTGCTCTGGGTCGCTGATCACTAGCAGTGGTCCATCGGTCCCAGTCCTTTCCAGTAGTGCGGTAAGCCCCGCTTTGTCCAATCGCTTGTACCCTTTGGAATAGAGGGCGTCTAATTCGCAAAGCCTCGGAAGTGTGTTTGGGATTTTTTTCCGTACAATGGGTGCCTGTAGCGAGATTCTTCAAGAAGTGTGATATCATTTCATTTATTTTGTTTTGTACCCGCTCATCGGGAGACTTGAGTTATTCCCTAGTAAAATATCGAGGCTTAGGGTTTTTTCACCTATCGTAATAACATCTCTTGAAAATATTTCTTCTCTAGAAGCAGAAGTTAGGTCATTTAGTTTGAATGGCTCCAAAATCTTGATTTCAAATATTAGTTTATGATCTTCAAATAATTGTGAATCAAATGGCTGTGATCGGATGATCACAAGCTTCGTGTTTGATCCTAAATTCGATAAAATGTTTCTCATTAGTTCTTCATCACAGTTTGGAGGTATCCGTTGTTTATTGCTGTTATTAGTATCCGTTGAAGGTGGGAAATTAAGAATGAGCAGGATATTGCTGGAAACTTTGCTCTCCTTTAAACCTTTGAAACGTAATTTAGGAAAATCATTCAGACTTAATACGAGACAGTTTTCTTCCGAATATTTTGTATCCAAAGATGAGTTTATCATGATAATGTTGAACAGTCTGGCGGCTACAAATTCAAAATCACTGGTTACAATTATTTGTAAAGCTCGTTGTTGGGAAGATTGCAAGAATGACTTCATCCCGAGGGTGTCCTCACAGTCCAGGATAAAAGGCAGGGTCCGGAGGTAAGCGTGACTAGCCCAGAACAAGGGAGCTATTTGTATACTCTCGCTCTGTTTAACTATAGCTTCCATGATCCCCGGAAACCAGCGCATTAACTGCTTGGTTTTTTCAACCACAATTTCCAAATCTTCTCTTGATTTGCAAGTGATAATGTTTCTTCTAGTATTAATACTAAACTTTGGCAGATCTATGTCATCCAGCTCTTGGTTACCTGTGAAATCATTAATTTTGGTTCATTCAATTAGTGGGTTGCTTTGAAATAAGCTCCATTTTTCTATATAATTAAATTCTTCTGTGGAAAACACCCCCAGGTGGCAAGTCGTTGAAATTGCCAACGATGAAATAATTTTGTATCGTAAGATTGTGGCATCTCCTGAGTAACTCTTAAGATTTCCCTCAACTGGCTCTATGCTCTTGTGGCTGCCACTAGAACTCTCAGGAGTAGCTTGCACAGCGTCCAGATTCAAGATGTAAGAATTGCAGAGTTTCTCTAGCTCGTGGTAATATTTGCGCTCACTCCATCCTTGGGGCCAGTTCTGTACCACATATGTTTCCTTCCCATCATCAAAAGCTTTGATGAAAATGTCTAAGCTATGAGTACCTATATTGCACTCTATTTTGGGATCCTCCGAGTCACTGACGAGAGCGACCCGTTTAGTATGGATTTGAAGGACATGTCCCACCTGATGATAGCCAGTGCAGTTCACGGGATTTGGAGCGGCAAAGTAGGTTGTTATATCCAATTGCTTGGTGCACATGGAAGGGTTGTATCGTACGTCATATTCTCTGCTTATCTTCATCAGCATATCCTCGACCCCCGGACTGTCCAAGGCCACAGTATGAGCGTGGACACCTTCGCCGGGATCGGAAATCTTGCAGAAGCCATTGTCTTTCCTCTTTAAGTATTTGACTGTTAAGGTGGTAACCCCGGCCAGCCACGCCCCAAGGGAATGGCCACAAAAGGACAATACCAAGGAACTGTTGGGTTTCTTATTTTCTTCTAGAATTGCTTCCTTGACGTCGTCCGCAAAAGTGACAGCAGTACCAATGTGGCTGGTGTATTTGTTGCAGTAAACACCTATTCCGTCAGTCCAGATTGCTCCTATGTTCTTAAGGTCCGTTCCTCTATGGGCTATGACGATCTGCTGCTGCGAAGGGTTCCAGAAAGCGCAGCCAAAGTATCCGTTAATCCAGGAGTTGCTTTGTGCCGTGGTGAGTAGTTGCCACTCTTTGGGAAGGTTCAGATCCCCCTTACAATCAGTGTACGCCAGCTTTGTGAAGGCCGCCAACACTTTAACATCGGGATATGGTTTCAGCGCCAGTTTACTTTTATTATCTTTAATGCGATGGAATGAATTGAGGGTTTCCCGCCAGTTGGATGGGGAGTAAACAATATCCTTGTCGGCCAGCATGTTGAGGAGGTGGAGATACCGAAGACAGGAGACGGATTCTGCAACATGGACAACAACATCCAGAGTTGGTATTGTGGCACTGCATTCACATAACATTTCAAAGAGCAATAAATTGATTTTAAACAATAAGTCCCGATAAACTGCTGGATCTGTGCTTTGTTCCGGATTCCTTAACAAAGTGAACTTACTATAATATGTTTTAAAAATAAATGCTAAAAAAATATCAAGAAAAAAGATATTATATTACAGGTGGACTGATGGAATGTTATCAATGTATTGTGTACTGATACATTCTTTAATATGTGTGAAAGATTGCTACGCGATATCTTCGTAAAAAAGGACCATGACCGCTTAGCAACGCTTGGAAAGTACACCGAGAACACTTGCTTTATGTGAGGATAATTATTTCTGGAAAACATCAATTCTAACGAAAACTATGTTGAATTTTTTTTTAAATTTTAAATTGTGTTATCAATAATTTCATGTAACATTTATTTATTCTTAAATTTAAAGGTAAAAAAAATAAAAACAATAAGTAAATAGTAATAAGTAAGTAATAATAAGGAAGTAATAATAAGGAAGTAATAATAAGTAAGTAATAAGTAAGTAATAATCCTTTGGGATGGGGCTCAGCTGCATCAAACTACATAAAATCATTAAATACAACCCAGAAATGCATCATAAAGACCATTTTAAAGGTCCCCATAAGGATGTCAACCACGTAAATTTTTAAACATTTCAACGTTCCAAGTATCCAAAGAATCTTTGCCAAAAATATTCTAGCTAACCATCTTAAAAATGAGAAAATGGCTATGACTCTTCATGATCATAATACCAGAACAAAGCAACTAGACAAGCTAAATATACCTAAATACAATCCTACTGTTGGACAAAGAAGCTCTGAATTTTTAGCTGTAAAATAATACAACAAACTCCCACTTAATATCAAAAAAAGTAATTCGATCAATAATTGCATTAAGTCCATCAAAACTTGGCTTGAGGAATTACCAGAACAAGAACTGACTACTATTCTCAAAACAACGTCATAGAAATGACTGGAAAGACCCTACCCTAACCTTGAAATATAGAAGTCGCTGAAACCCCTTCATGCAAAACCTGGTCCGCCTCAGCGCAGGATCTCCTAGTGAGGAGGACTATGAAAAAAATTCTATAATATATATGTATTTTTAATATTTATACTGATAGGGGGGTAATATCAATAGGGCTCAGAGAAACAATTCGTGGTAGTATAATCTTTGTTTATTTTATAATAATCATATAACGTCCACTAGGTACTAAGTCTTAATATTAAAGAGTGTCTATTTCACTGAATTCACTTGGACTTAATTCTATGGAGTGTCTAATTCACTGAGTTTACTTTAGTTTATAAAGACACTGGGTAACTTCGCTGAGTTGACTTTAGTTACAAAGGCCCTGGGTAACTTCACTGAGTTGGCTTTAGTTTACAAAGGCACTGGGTAACTTCACGGAGTTGACTTTAGTTTACAAAGGCACTGGGTAACTTCGCTGAGGTGACTTTAGTTACAAAGGCACTCGGTAACTTCACGGAGTTGACTTTAGTTTACAAAGGCACTGGGTAACTTCACTCCGCGGTGACTTTCCTTTCCGGAGGTAAGTCGAGGTAAGCACTCCACGGGTGGAAAGTCCGTGGTGGGGGTTTGGCAGCTATTTGCTGGTAACAGCGGGAGTCTGCAGCTCCTGGAGAACTGCCTTCTGTAGCCAAAATCCCCCCTTTTGAACGCCTGTCGAACTCGACGGCGGTTTCTTCGGGAGCCCGTCCCTTGCGTCCGGCGGCCTGTGATTGGCTCGGCATGGCGCACGGGGTTTTTCCCTTTGGGCGCTGCGGCGAAGCCTTCCGGGCGGGCGAGTTCTTTCAACGGCGTTTTAGCTCATTGCCATCTCGTATCAATCCACCCGGGCTTCTTGAGCCAAAACTTCGTTATTTGAATCGTCCACCCGGTCTCCTTGGATTTCCGGTGCCCTTTTTATGTCGTCTGCATGGATTTTAATATGTTTGCCCCTTTTATCTACCCAGTAGGTGTTTCCTCTTCCTATTTTCGTGATAATTTTATGAGGACCACTCCATTTTGGTGCAAATCCTGCGAAGTTTCCTTCTGGGGCTCCGGTTAACTGGTGTTCCTTTATTAACACCGCTTCTCCTTGCTGGTATGTAAGCAAGGCTTGCGCCACTGGGGCGTACCTCTCTTGGTACGCTGCTTGGTTTACTCTAATGTTCTCATCTGTTATTTCTCGCTGGTGGGGTAAGACGATTTCCCCTTCTGCGTTGTCTGGGTAAGCCTGCCACTCTCCTGGTCTCGGTATATCGTATCCCAGTAGTGCTTTACTGGGTGATACGCCTGTTGCTTCGTTCCGCCTGTTTCGGGTCGTCATTATTACTCCCGACAGTTTATCATCCCATTCGTTGTGAGGTGAGTCTCTGAGGAGAATTCTCAGTCCTTTTTTGATCTCCTGGTTTCTCCTTTCTGTAGGGTTTGAGCGTGGGTGGTAGATGGCTGTTGTCCAATGATTACATTGCCATTTTTCTACTGCGGCCAGCCATTGGCGGTGGTTGAATTGTCGTCCGTTATCTGTGAGTATGCGTCTCGGGTAGCCATACCTTGGGAACACTTCCGTTTCTAAATGGCGGATTATGATTTTTGCTTTGCTTGATTTTATAGGAAATGCTTCTACCCATCTTGTGAATAAGTCTGTTACCACGAGTATGAATCTATTGCCATGTAAGGTTCTTGGGTATGGTCCCATAATGTCGGCAGCGACCACTTCAAATGGTTTGTTTGGTTTTGTGCCTCCTTGAGGAGCGGCGGGTCTATTTGGGCCGCGTTTTGATTTGCACACGTCATGCACTGACGTACTAGTCTGCGGATCTCTTCGTTCATTCCCGGCCAGAAGTAGTGCGCTGCTATTGCTCTCGTTGTCTCTGCTGCTCCCGGGTGGTTTGCTGTGTCTGAGTTATGATATTCTTCCAAAACTTTTGTAATTGTGTTTCTAGGGACCACCAATCTATCCATCTTTCCTTCGTCTTTTTTCCAGAGTACTCCTCGGTGAACGTTGTACCTTGTGTAGTGCTTAATGTCAATGGCATTGCTCAGAATCTCTCTATCGTTTAGGTTGTTCCAACGACCTATCCTTTTCCGTATTTCTCGATCTGTTGGCTGTCCTAATTTTACCGCACTTGCTAGGGTTTGTTGTTCTTCTTCCTCCTCCGAGTCTATTTGGTTTATGCCGTCATATCTTCCAACTTCCGGATAGCTCTCTCGAGTGTTCCCTGTTACCATTTCGAGTACCATCTGCGTTGGCCCTGGGTTTCTGGACAACGCGTCGGCGAGCTCATTGGCTTTTCCCGGACAGTGTTCTACGGTAAAGTCGTAGTCTTGCAACAGTAGAGCCCATCTTGTGAGTTTGGCTCTTTCGTTCTTCGCTTCATTTAGCCATGTTAGAGCTCGGTTGTCCGTTATGAGTTTAAAATGCCTCCCTTCTAGGTAAGGTCGGTACTTTTTAATAGCCCATATTGCTGCCAGTGCTTCCTGTTCATTGCTATGGTACCTTTCTTCGGCTGGTGAGAACCGGATACTTGAATATGAGATCACGTCTCGTGACCCATCTTCGTTTTTATGGAAGAGTACTGCCGCGGCTCCCACTTTACTTGCGTCTGTCTGCAATATGAATTCTCTACTAAAATCGGGTCTCTTGAGTTCCAGTGGTCCAACCGTTGCGTTTTTTATTTGTTGCATAGCTTCTTCAGCTTCTGTGGTCCATTGGAATTTTATCTTATTCCTTGTAAGATTTGTTAAGGGCGCCGACATCTCGGCAAAGTTTGGTATGTATTCCCTAAGCCAGTTGCATACTCCTAGAAAACTACGAAGCTCTTTCCTTGTTTGCGGGGATGGTGTGTTTTTTATGGCATCTTCGTGTGGGCTCTGGGGGGTATTGCCTGAGGCACTGACTGTGTGTCCCAAATAGGTAATTTTGTCTGTGGCGATGTTGCATTTTTCTGGAGAGCATTTTAGTCCGAATTCTGCTAAGCGTTCTAAGATGAGGCGGAGGTGGCGTAAGTGTTCCCTCAAGTTTTCGGAATATATGACGATGTCATCTAGGTAAGCCATGGCGAATTTCCTCAGGTATCCGGCTAATACTTGCTGACTCATGATTCTTTGAAACGTTCTGGGTGCTCCCTTTAACCCGAATGGCATTACTCTGAACTGAAAACTGCCTCCATCTGGTGTGGTGAATGCCGTTTTCTCTCTGTCTTCTGGGGCCATCGGTACTTGCCAGTATCCACTTTTTAGATCCAGTACAGTGAATACCTTGGCTGTGCTCAGGTCTTTAAGTGTTTCGTGTATGATTGGCAGAGGTGAGGGTTCGGCTATTGTGGCTTGATTCAATTTTCGGTAGTCTATGCAGAACCGTCTTCCTTCCTTTCCCTTTTTGGCCACCATCACTACTGGGAAGCTAAATGGGGATCTGCTGGCTTCTACTACTCCTTCCGCTAACATTCCTTCAAGTTGTTTATATAATTCCCTTTTCTTCTCATCCGAAAGGCGGTGTGGTGGGACGCAGATAGGTCTCTCGTTAATTAGGTGGATTTTGTGTGGTGGTACTTTCGCTGTTCCTGTCACGGGGGAAAATACTTCGCTATATTCGCGTATAAGTTCCGCGTATCCTTCCTTCTCCTGGTCTGGAATTTGATTTAATAGTGGCCAGTGGATCTCGTCCTTCTTTTGTTCCTGGCGAATGGGTACGAAGTGGGTGGTTGTTCTGATTGATCTTCCGAAATTTAAACAGTTTCGCATGAAGTCTATTGAAGCCTCTTCTTGGGAGAGCCAATCGCGTCCTAAGATAATATTTTCTCTTAGGTTTTCTCCCACGAGAAATTTCCATTCCTGTGTTGTATTCTGGATGTCAAATTTCAACGAAACGATACCCTTTATTCGCATTACGTCTCTTGTATTCGCCAGTTTAAGGCATTTGATGGAAGATTGCTCTAGTTTGGCCTTTTGTGCTATGGCCGTTTTTATTAGAGAGTGGGAGGCTGCTGAGTCTATGAGCGCTTGATAGGTTTGTCCCTCTATGTTCACTCTTATTCTCGGTAGGAAGGAACCCGATGTTGCCGTGTGGCACTCTGCTAGTTGTCTCGGTTTCTTCCTTCTTTGCCCGGGTCGCTGTGTTAGTACCGAGCTCCCGGGCGGTACCGGTTTTCCGGGTTCCGGTCTCTCCTGTTTCGGTTTACTGTGGATCTTTGGGCCGGTGGTTGGCGGTACGGTGACCGTCGAGGTGGAGAACGGCGAGGCTGGTCACGGCGAGGCGGTGAACGGTGCTGAGATGAACTCCGCTGAGGTGACCGGTGAGGCGGAGAGTCGTGTCTGGTTTGGCGTTGGCCCAGAATCTTAAACCTTCCTTTGGAGTTCTCATACCTCATCGCCTGGTTCATCCACTCCTCCATGGTGGTGGCGTATACGTGGGCGTACTGTGGTAACATCTGACTATTACAGAACGCCGGTACGAAAACATCTAACTCTGAGAGGTCTTTCTTTGGGTGAAGCCGTGCGAACATCCTTTGTTTGTTTATTATGAATTCAGCCAAAGATTCTGTGTTTTCTTGAATTTTGTGAAATATTTGGTTTTGAAGCCGGAGTTCCACTTCTGGTCCCTCGTACTCCCGAAGGAAAAATCTTTTAAAGTTCTCCCATTCTGGGTGCTTGTATGTGTTAGCCCAGTCCTTGGCCTTATCTCGGAGCTGGGTTGTTGCTACCCTTGCTTTGTTTTCTTCGTATGTTTTTGCCGCTTTAAAGTACTCCTCGCACCGTTCCAGGAAGAGTCGTGGGAATTCTTCCAATCTCCCGGAAAATATTGCCTCCAGGCGAGGTTCCCTTTGACAAACGTACATGTTTGCAAATTGGCTTGCTATCACTGTCCCTATTTCCGTTATTTGACTTGCCGTTATTTGTATCGTCGGGGTGTCTGTCCTCCCTGTTGTCTGTAGGGGAACATTCGCTGTGTCAGCTGAAGTCGAGGTTGAAGCCGGGAGGTCGTTTAGTTTATCGTTGGACATGGTGGCGCTTTCTGCTGCCGTGCTACGTGTTTGTGGCATTTTCATTTATTTATTTTTTTCAATAAAAAATTCATACCACTTGTTGGTTTCCTGAGCCCACTTTTGTTCGGTGTATTGCCACTCTTGTCTTTCCCATAGGGTAGTCACTGTATTTAATTTTTTTTTTTTTTTTAAAACATTGTTCACTGACTTGACAAACACGCTGGGCGCCAATTGATAGGAGGGTAATATCAATAGGGCTCAGAGAAACAATTCGTGGTAGTATAATCTTTGTTTATTTTATAATAATCATATAACGTCCACTAGGTACTAAGTCTTAATATTAAAGAGTGTCTATTTCACTGAATTCACTTGGACTTAATTCTATGGAGTGTCTAATTCACTGAGTTTACTTTAGTTTATAAAGACACTGGGTAACGTCGCTGAGTTGACTTTAGTTACAAAGGCACTGGGTAACTTCACTGAGTTGGCTTTAGTTTACAAAGGCACTGGGTAACTTCACGGAGTTGACTTTAGTTTACAAAGGCACTGGGTAACTTCGCTGAGGTGACTTTAGTTACAAAGGCGCTCGGTAACTTCACGGAGTTGACTTTAGTTTAAAAAGGCACTGGGTAACTTCACTCCGCGGTGACTTTCCTTTCCGGAGGTAAGTCGAGGTAAGCACTCCACGGGTGGAAAGTCCGTGGTGGGGGTTTGGCAGCTATTTGCTGGTAACAGCGGGAGTCTGCAGCTCCGGGAGAACTGCCTTCTGTAAATCCCCCCACGAGCGCCTGTCCCGAACTCAGCGGTTCGAGCCATCCCGCTGCGTCAGTGACCTGTGATTGGCTCGGCATGGCGGGGTTTTTCCTTTTGGCTGTGAGCCTTCCGGTGGTGGCGAGTTCTTTCAACGGCGTTTTAGCTCATTGCCATCTCGTATCAATACCTTACCTTATAATATCAAAATTATATAAAAACTAATAAAAAAAATAAGTAAATAGTAATAAGTAAGTAATAATAAGTAAACAGTAATAAATAATAATAATGATAATAAAGCATACATAAAGTTTCAACATGAGGGATAACATGGATAGAGCGAAATCACCACTCTCAGCTAACATAGACTTTTTGACCATTTTTTTAAATAAATTTATCATATCTATAGTTTTAATGTTGTCACCGAGCCTATTATATAACAAGAAAAACTCCTTTGTCCAAATGATGTTCTGTTAAACAAGAATCATTAGAATGATCACTATGTTAAGTGGCAACTTCAACCTTATCGCCCGCAGAGCGCGTCCGCGTGATTTGTTTGAATTTCAAGGTCTTTTAGAAAGTGCACCGCCTTTAACTTGCTACTTTATTAAAAATTTTTATGAAAATTTATACCTGTAGGATTGTTAAAATCGTTGTACATAAATGTGGTTTTTAAACACAGTTTTATTAACCCTATCTCACCCAGAGTAATTTTAAAAATACACGAACTTTGAGAATTATTTACAAAGTGTACTAACCCTATTCATTTGCAGCTTTTTTTAAATGATATAGTGATCTTTCCCTAGCAACACTATTTTTTTTCGTTGGGTTGGATGCGCTGCGTACACACTTTATATCATAAACAAAAACCGATGTTCGCTCCTTTTGGAACTCTGTGATTCGACTTCTCTACTACCGTAAAACACACAATGTATTTATTGTTATTTCGTTTGTTTTATTATTTTTATTTAAAGAATAATGTACGCTCTTACATATTACAAGCAAATTCTAAACAAAAAGTATATATTACATATGTTTTTATCGTCCCAAAGTTTCTCAATGTATATGTAAATAAAAATAGTTTATAAGGTAATAAAAATGTTTCATTTGTCTACATATTAACTAATTATTTACTAGTCAGAGCCACAGTCATTTTAAAATGACATTGAATATTTCCTAAACAATAAGTAAAAAAAAATTTAAAATTTAAATATACCAAAAATTTGCTAATAATTCCACGACACACAATCCAACATTAAATATATATTTTTTAAGAAATTAAATTGGGTGAGAAAGGGTTAAAAAGAGAACTTTCACGAATTTTTAAGAGAAATGAATTCATATTTCATCCAAAACTTCGATAAAATTGTAATGATATAATATGACAATCTTCGTGTAGTGACGTCACAAACTGATAACATGTATCGTTTCATTCTAGCAATTCTAAGATATTCTCAGTAGATAATCAATTCCCTGATATTTTTCTAAGCCAGTTGAGAATGCATTTCTAGATTCTCATCAAATCACGAAGTAAAATGCATAAATAAATTCCATTCCACCAGCTATAGTTAAAGGACATACCTGATGATGATACTTGCTTGACGCAGGATAAAGTCAATCACTTTAATTGCTATTTTAAATGCTTTAATATTATCACGCCTTAACACTGGGAATAATGATATGTAATTGAGAGGCTTTGACTGAAAGTAAAGTTCTTTTCGCGCACAACAAACAAGATAACCCACGGCTTGACACAGGGGACTAATTTCTCCACTAAATACTTAGAAGATGTTTGTCGATAAACAGAACAATGGATTAGAAAGACAGAAGGCGTGAGGTAGGACGGACTTGATATTATCGGGTAATGTATTCAGGTATTTCAAATACAGAACGACGTTATCACAATTCCCATAACCGCATCTGCTTAATCTTATCAGTCTCAATAGATAAACGTATCGAAAGAAGCAATCCAATTTCTTTAACCG
>JAHDVE020005239.1:0-63332 GCA_022606495.2 Halesus radiatus | reverse complement strand
ATTCCACCATGTATTAACAGTTTCAAAAATAGAAATAGAAAAAAAAAAAAAAAAGATAAAGGTATATTCAGCGAATGGTCCTCAAGAACAAGCAATGTATCTAACAGTGCCCTAGCAATGAAATATTCTAGTTCCGTTATATTAACTTTTATCCTGCCCTCCTTTGTCTAGTATATCCGTTCTTTGTTTTAGAGTCGCCTCACAAGAACTTCCCATCCTGTCAAACATTGAACCGTAAAAAAACAAATAGCAGAAAAGGCTCGTTCTCATGCTGTCGACATCAACTTACTGTGAACGGTTTACCAGTTTTCACGTTAATCCTGATGATGCTGTTGATGTCCACTGAATTTTTCGCCGTTTTCTATTTATACCAGCTCATCTACATTCTACAAAAGTTTCCTAACTTTATATTAGTTGTTCAAGTACACTGAAGAGATGAACCGATAGAAGTGTGTTGTGGGCATGTCCGCGTGCCAAAATTAAGCTCAATTTTCCCTTAATTCAGCTGAAATTGATCAAACATTTTCAAATGTAGAAATTCTTTAAAACAATTTCATTGGCTTGTTTGGGGCCTAGGAGTAGAAAGGTCTTTTGTAAATTGGCCACATCACGCCTCTGGGTATTACATATTCAGTGGATTTGGCAGACTGAAGCTATCACTGGGTTGACTACACGGTTGCGTTCATTTTCCAACAGATTTTCTTTAATTGCCAGATTACTATGTGGGGATGTAGCTCAGTGGTAGAGCGTTCGCTTTGCATGTGAAAGGCCCGGGGTTCGATCCCCCGCATCTCCAAACTTTTTGCATTTTTTTGTACCAATGATATTGACATTTCAATAAAACATTACGGCTAACCTTAAATTTTCTCATTTCCTTTTTTAATATATCCCTCACAGTTTCCTTACTTGTTTTCTCGCCATAAATATATCTTTCCTCAATAACTCATATGTCAAAACAACTGTCTAACCTTTGTTAGGTATGTACGCAGAAATACAGGAATGCAAGAAAAAAAATGGAATAGCTAACATAAAAGTATTAGAAATATTGAAATTTTAAATGAAAATTTAATTCCCACATTTTCAATAAATCATTAGATTTAACCCAAAACTCGATTTTAAAGTTGTCTCTTTTTTTCCCATGTAACCTTTCCAGTACTCCTTTACTTATCTCTCTACCGACACCTCTGTGATGCTGTGTCCTACTCTGATATGCTGTCGCTTTCCCTCTTTTACTTTCCTTATCCTAATACATCTCTGTAAGTTAAGTTAGTTTATATGATTACGGTCTCGAGGAAGGTTAATAATAACCAAAACCGGTCGATATTTATGTAAATTCAATCAGGTGGTTTCAAACGTTTTAATGATTTCAGTTTTATTACATTAAAAAAATGCTCTTCTCCAATTTTGAAGGAAACATTGAGTACCTTATTGACAAAACACTATTACCAAGGACCGCACTAAAAGGACAAATACAACAAATCTAATAAGCATTTAAAGAATAAATACATATTATTTATTTTTAATTTAATGTAAATCAAATTTAATAATGTTATTATTAAGTTCTGCAAATATTTTTATTATTGTGACAGCTGTTTCGGCGTTCAAGGCCATTTTCAAACTGCGGTCAGTCCACATTGGGACGACTTATTTATATGATTTTATTCACTTTTTTTATTTACTTGTACAGCAATACCAACACTACCTACAGCCCGCTTCCTCCCCAACGAGGGCGTCTGTGAATATAGTAAGATATGTTAATGTACTTATATTTTAAAATATAAAACGATAAATTAATGTATCTTATATCGACTATTGTCGATAATAAAAATAGAAAACAAAACCATTAACCTTTTTCATTTTAAAATAAATACTAATGTATGTTTTCGGAAAATGCATGCATAGTAACACACTTAATATTTTATGTTCTTATGCCAAATTATGGTAAATGTTACAACATACCACCGTGCTTCATTAATTCCTGTCATTCAACTGGGATCAATCAAACATTGTTCATCCATGCATTAACAGATTACGTGTAATGGATTCTACGTAGCGGAGTTCTACATTAATTAGCATGACATTTTGGGGTTCAGGACAGGAAAGAGCAGTAGACTGGCTGTCAAGCCGGAAGTTTAACGGAAAGTTCCGTCAGTAAAGAGGTTATTCAAACATGATTGTATGTTGAAACCAATTTTCTCTTTAATAGAGCCGGAATGTGATATCTGTTCTCCATTTTGAGTTTAGTTTGTCTTATGTTTTGACTTACAGTTTAACATTTATAGTTCACAAAAAATGAGGGCGCCGCGTTTGTTCAAAACGTGTTAAATGACAACATAAATATGGCCCGTTTGAAGATTATTGTAGGTTTATAAAGGCATCCAGAAATGAATGAGAGTTTCCGAAAGGAGATGATTGTACAACACATTTCAAGACATTTTATGTGTAAACCTTTTTTAGTATTATTTAACGCTTTGCAAAGAAGACAATTACAAGGACGATTTTTGTGTTTCTGAAACATATGTATCGAAATAACCATGTATTAGATGTTAGATTAAAAAAAACGAATTCACAGATCAAACATATAAATAAAAGAATCGCAAAAAAAACGAATTATGATATTTTGTATTGTTTCTTTAAAAAGAATTGTTAAATTCGAATGTGAAATTTTTAATGCCAGGAACAAAATAGCAAAGACATAGTTAGCAAATTGATATTTCCAGAGTAATGAAAAAATGCAGTTCCACTTTATTAAATGTCTACATTTGATTGCCAAGCTATACGTTGTGACTACTTTTAAGGGACAGCACTCAAAAATGGCCATACATATCATTTTGCAGGATGTTAACTCCAGCAATACCACAAATGATGTAATCTATAAATTCTATACGGGTTTTGAAAATTTATAAGTTTTCAAAAGACAAAAATCTACAAACTGTAATCTAATACTATGAAATACGTCCTAAAACGTCTGAAAATAGGTGAAGTTTAAAAACAATGCAAGCAATTTTGAACATTTTAACTAAAATTTTAGTAGGTATTTCATACAGAATTTAAGAGAATACAGATTGAGGATTATTATCCTTTAAAGCGTTATACATTTTACTAGTTACCCGTGTAGAATTAAAAGATAAATCATTCGTGGTTTTTTTTTGAGTTAGCATCCTGCAAAGTGCGTTATTATTTGTGCTGACCGTTAGATGGAGAATACCAATTAATCCTTTTTGTTTCTGGAATAGAGTGTAACTCGGATTTAAAAAAAATTATAAGGTGTTAATCAATTCTGGTGTTCAATCTGCAATGAACCCATTTCTATATATAAACATGAATGTTTATCTGTATGTCTTCAATATTCTAGAAAACCCCTCGACCGGTTTCGCTGAAAATAGCAGTGTGTTCTTATTAGTACCGGGAAGGTTTAGAGAGTTGTTTGAATGAAATCCAATATGTAAAATTGTAGCTATAACGTTGTAAAATTAGTATGAAAAACATTGAACCCGCCATGTTATATTTAGATTAGCCCATAGATATACCACTCTGGTTAGCCACAAATTACACATTCAAAGGAAGAAGGTGTATTTGGGTAGAATATTTTCAAAATTAAAAAAAAAAACATAGGCAGATACCTATTAAGAACTTTTTTGTTTAATGATATTTTGACAAAAATAATTTTTGGAATGAAATAAAATTTTTAAATGAATGTTTTTTTGTTTATTAATTGATAAACTAAAGTTCTTAAAAACTTAAGACAAGATTTTTGTGCATAGCGCAAAGGGTAACAATTATTTTAGACATCAGAAGGGTGCAGGTTCGAGTCCTGTCGGCGACATTTATCTTTGCTCGGAAAGGTTTTTTTCAATTTGGATTAGTGTTTCAGGCTAATAATTGTTTTTTTGTTTGTTTGTTAGGGGATATTAGATCGCTATCAAATCAGTTATGACACCCAAACAACGACAAACAAGAATTCACAACTTCAAAATTTAATAAATAAAAAAAAACGTATCTGCTAGTTTGAAATAAATTTCAAATGGTTTTCTGGTCTTAACTAGGTTCGATATTAACCTTCTCTGGTTAATATCTAACCTAGGGCTAGTGCGTCGAACGTTCAATCATTGCCTATTCTCCGCCGTTCAAATCCCACCTACGCCTAGGTATATTCAGGTGCTTAGTATAGCATATTTGAGTAGAGCAATGTAATAGGAAATATGATATATTATTATGTTTTCAAATTAGGGGGTATAATTAATCAAATATGGTTAGTACGTGAAGTGGCGCACAACCATTTTAGTCAGATGGCCAATTTATCATTTTTCAATAAGTTCGCGGGCCGCAAAAAGGTGGAGTATCTACAGCGTGACATAGTTTGCAGTCGGTGGCGTCGCTAGTGTGGATTTAAAAAAAAATTATACTGGAAAAACGTCCTAGCTATCCGGAGCCTGAAGATCTGTGGATTGCAGTCCATAAAGTCTGAAAAGTTGTGCTTACCCTAAGAAAAACTAACCATAATAAGTTTTTTTTTTTTTAATTTTAAATATTTTTTTTATTTTTCTTACAGTACACAGGAGACTCTGAGACTCCACACAGGAGACTCTGAGGGAAATAATTTCCCTCAAGGTCTATATCATCTTTGGGGATGCTGTGTGGAGGGTCTTTTAGAGGATAGGAAGGAGTGAACTTGGGTATTGAAGAGACTCATCTTATAGGATGGAGGAAACACAGAGGCCGGCAGATCATTCCACAGCCGAGCTGTTGAACAAAAGTATGAATTATTTATTGGGTAGGAATAGTTACATATTCTACATATTTACGCATATAACAATGTTGTGTAATGCATTTTCTTCCCTAATGTTGCTATACTCAATATAAAAAAAAATTAAAAGGTAATCAAAAAAACACGACGAATCAAAATCTGTTCTTAACCCCTCGAGTCTTTTTGGGAGATTTTCTCCGAGAAAACAAATAGCCATACAGTATTTTGGGGAGATATTTATCCTAGCTCATAACGGGCTCATAAATGTCATGTTACCTCATTTTTTACATATATATGATTTAAACTGCGTTAGAAAGAGAAAAAAAAACACCCCTTTTATGCCATTTAAATGTTTAACATACTCATTTATGAAAAATTATCATTTATTATCACAAGACTCGAGGGGTTAAGGGTTACTTGTGAGATTATTTATTCAGTTCTTCAATTGGCCACAACGATGAATAAAATATACCATAAAATGGGAATTTTCAAACAATCAATGCATAATTATTCATACCCTAACTTAAAAATATGCACAGCCCGCCTTTGGTCATAGGGCAATATACGCTACCGCCGTCAAACCAATTATGTGCTGTAGAATTTTATTAATCTGAAATTTGAAAAAAAAAACGCGTTTACAATGCTTGTAATTTTTGGCTTAGTATTTTCGTAAAGCATAACGGAAACCGTTAAATTTTTTGATCATAGCACTCGAACATCCGAACGATTGCTACTAAATAAGAAATGCCAAAACTCACATCCGTTACTTCTATGTTTTCAGAAGCAGCATTCCATTTGGTCGTGAACTCATAAAACGGAACCCACAAAAATATGAATCCACAAAGAAGGCACCGCAGGCGAAAATTTTTCAAGGCCGAAGATCAAACTAATAAATTAATGTTGTTGACTTTTCTTTAACTAAGTAAGCCGCCCAATGCTCGCGGGCTGCACGAAATGTGCTGGCAGGCCGCTGGTTGTGAATCGCTGATTTAAATGAAGAATGCACACAGATTCATCAGTTTGCCGCTTGTACCTCGAGTGTCCCGACACCGTGTAATAAATCATTATTGTTAAAAACCCGAAAAGATTGCACAGCGGGTATTTATATTCAGATTTTGAAATTTGCTAGTACTCCAGTAATATTAAGTATTTACGTAACGTGAGTATTATAATATTTATTTTCATTTATGGTTAGGTTAAGTTTAATGGTATGGGTAAAATAGACAAAATTTCTGCATTTATGAAACTCTGTTCATACGTTCATTTTTACAGTGGAATTGAAGATCTGCCCAAATTCAAGCGGGTGTCGATCTAGTTTTGTGAAACAAGAATTTAAAAAAAAAATCCCCCCCTCACTCTCTCCCTAGAGGGGTGGATCGGCTGACCTTCATTTCTACTACCAATATGAGCGTATGACCAAAGTTTTAAGAATGCAGCAATTTTGTCATTTATAAAACCATATTTTAGCTGTACTATAATGACTGTTAACAACTAATGACTTTGCAGTTGATAAAAAGTTCTTCCCCGTGGATTGTTATTTTACAGATTTTACAGTAAATCAATGATTACAAAAATGTTTCGGAATAGGTATAAAATATGTGTGTTTAATGTTTTACCACATTTAAAATAAAATTTACGTTAAATTTAAAAATAAGCACACATAAACAGTTTTTTTTTAACACACCATTTTCTATTATCGAATTTACCATGGAAATGAAACACCGATACAGTTGTGCTATGAGCGCGTCTGTGTGCTCGAAGTGAGGTAAATTATACCTTACTTCAAATCTTTCAAATGCCGAAATTATTGAACAGAAAATCAATTTCATTTACCTGTCTGGGGCATAAGACTCAAAAGGTCTTATTTAAATCAGTGAGAGCAGATTTCTTTCAATTCGGTATAGATGACACTTCTAGGAATATTCTCTTCAGTGGTGCAGATTTTTCGTAAGTTCAAAATAGTTCAAGCGACTCGCTCAGATAATAATACTTGAATATAAAAATCTCTCCAAAGATTCGAACCATAAACTTTGTTTTGTCCTGACGTGAAAATTAAAAGGTTCTAGCATTTTCCGACAGAGCGTGCTCGAAGCTATCTCGCGAATAGCATTTTCAACGATCGTAAAATGGATACAATATTTTAGTTGATCGATGAATATATTAATATTTAGCAGTACATTTATCATCTTTACCACTATTTATGATTTTTTTCTACTTATGGCACTTCCGCAAAATTACACTACTACAATAAGTTTACAATATTTTAAGAATTTCCTCATACCTTCATTGGAGCAACAAAAGATAAATTATATGCCAAAACTATCGTATTTTCATATTATAAGACAAAGCAATATTGTTTTTGGGGAATCTACTACAAGAAAAATACTTGTCTAATTAAAAAGGCAAAAATAAGAATTGAACTTTGACCCCGACGTGATTTGAACACGCAACCTTCTGATCTGGAGTCAGACGCGCTACCGTTGCGCCACGGAGTCGATATGTCGAGGTGACCAAGTTTTGCATTGCAATGCGATTTCAAGACAGATATTACGAACGCATTTCATAATGTGCACTGTTTTCTTGCAAGGTCAAATGTAATATTAATTTTATTAACCGTTGGAAAACATTTTCAAATGTTTTAACAGATGGCGCTACACAATTTTCATTAGGATTCCATGATAAATCAACAAACGTGGGAATCGGCACACTTTTTAAAAGTAATATAAAGTCATTAAAAGTACAAAAAAAAGCTAGGTCGAAAATCTAATCTAACCTAACCTAATTTTTTTTTATTTGACTAAAAAAAATTATAAATAAATTAAATTATTGGTTAGGTTAGGTTAGATTACGTTTACTTCACTTCATTCGAACACCCGCACAGTAAATTTGTATTTTACGCCATTTCGCGTACAGTAGAGGCAGGGAAACCAACACTACAATAATAGATTAAAACCCTATTCGTACGAATTATGCACGAAGTAATATCATCGCGTGTACGTACGAGTGACAAAATTGCAACTGATGTACCGTCAAATCATTTAAAATAAATTTTAGCCTGTGTAAAATAAAGCCTTTAGGGAGTTGTAGCATTTATATTGTGAGGGGCCAATGTCTTTCTCCAGTATGCGTCGTTGATAGAAGCTGAACTGAGGCGGATTTCCATGACGAGGATATTCCCGGAGCTGTTTATCCTTTTCCTGATTTCTACCACCCTGGATTTTATAAGGCCTTCAAAACCGGGAACCTGCCCCTCCGTGAACATACTGGAAGCGCTGCAGTATCTGGGGAGGCCAAACATTATGCGGAAGACGTTATTGTATTTTACACGAAGTCTTTCTATATTGCTCTTTTTGCAGTTTGTTTTCAAATTTTGCACGTTTAAAACGTTGCGCGGAAGACAATGAAGAATGTCCTTTTTGCAGTGGTACTGCAAAGGCGAAATCTTCTGCTGAGCATTTTTGCGTTGAGAGTCTTTTCCTATCAATGTCGTCACCATCCATCAGATTACTGATGAGTATATGTCCTAGGTATTTGGTTTCTTCAGTCGCCTTCGGGTACATAATAAATTAACACATTTTACTGCTTCAAGTCCCGTTTATAATGTTGGCAATAAATTATTTCATTATAATTTGCAAAATATGAAATTGAAATGTTACGGTGGAGCGTAGATTACTATAAATCAGTGTAAAAAATGTAAAAAAACATTTTATTACACAATAAAAATGCTGTCACCGAATTTATTTGTTTTTCAAATGTGAACGCGTATTTCTCAATAAATAAGCTATACGGTTTTGGCTTAAATTTGCAAAATCTCCTTCTAATCACCTGTTTGAATGTTTCTCAAAAGATATAATTTTATCGTTGCGAATTCATTGCGACCTTATGTAAAATATTGAAGTATTATGCTTTGCAGGACGTTAAAATTGATGGACTGATTTCAGAGCCGGGTCAAAAGTATTAAGGCACACGGAATAATTTGACAAAGTGCCACGTTTTGTGATGTGCCCACAATGATAATACACCACGCTTTAGAAATGTATCCAAAAAAGAAAACATTTGCCACTACTTATATGGTAAACTCAGATAATTTAAAACATCTAAAACTACTCATATGGTAAACTCAGAAAATTTTAAACATCTAGAACCACTAATGTACTCATCTAGAACTACTCATATGGTAAATAAATTTAATATTCCAACTAGAACTACTCGATCTAAAATTTTATTCAACTGTAACACAAATTTCAGTCATTCAAAAAGTCTCTTGTACCTAGACTTCACGTAAAAGGTAATACATTTTTTATAAATAGTAGATATGTTCATCTGCTCGGAATACAAATACAAACAGACGATTATTGCATACATCCTCAACAATTATTAAGTTATGTGTCTAGAGTACGACGTATCAGTGAATGTGAGATATGTTTTGAATATTCGCCTCTAATACGAATAATGAGAATTGAATGATTTGTATAGTGTCGTTTTAGAGAAAAATTACCTCAAGGGCGCTGTACAAATATTACTTCCTATTCTTTATCTCATATACTCATCTATAACTACTCATATGGTAAACTTAGATAAGTTTAAACATCTAGAACCACTCATATACTCATCTAGAACTACTTATATGGTAAACTCAGAGAAGTTTAAACATCTAGAAAAACTCATATACTCATCTAGGACTACTTATATGGTAAACTCAGATAAGTTTAAACATCTAGAACCACTCATATACTCATACAGAACTACTCACACGGTAAACTCGCGAATGGGCCGATCTATCCCCCCTTTCTCGTCTGCACATCATAATTTCAATTTGATTTTAATTTTTCAATTTGACTCGTTATGTAAAAAAAATTATTATCTAATGCCAAATGTTTCGGATAACACGTGTTGTAACCTTCCGAATAGTGATATTTTTGTGTACAGTGCCAGGGAACATTTCTCCCTCTTCCTGTGTCAACTGTGGCTAGAGGTGTATATAAATGTGGAAATAATCTTCTCTATCCAGTGAGCGGGCTGCCTATTGCTACGGTAGGGCTTTTTAAAAATTTATTTCAAAGAATTGTAAAGCGTCTTTGATGTGCTAGCCGCACTTGCTGTTCGCAATTTTATATTTAGGTCCGCTCACTAAACAAAGATCAGTGAGAACATGTTTATCTATGCAATAGAATGCCCGTTCGAATGGAAGCCCAATGCTGAATCGACTCCAATTTTCATTCTGTTATATTTCAAATAGACCATAGAATAGAACCGTGTAGACGGCAATCGATACGCGAACGTCGCCCTATGTGAACAGTGCTGTGATGTCTATGGTTATGTCCAATAAAAAACTAATTTTATTTGAAATATTTGCTGCGTCACTTTGAGCTTCGCAAATTCAAATTAATTGAAATGGAATAGAAATAGAACAAATGTGAACGCGCTACAATTCCTGTCTATCATAGAAACGTGCGTTCTATGAGAAATAAGGTGGGAACCCAGTATTAAATAAAACGACTACCACAATAAGGGCTTGCGTTTAGTCTGGTGATTGTGAATTAGGAAAAAAGCACGCTGATGTTTTTACCACCGGGGCCCAGAAAATCGAGGGTCTACTGTTTTTTCAATCATATGTTATGTAAAATACGCAATATAATGTCCCATTAAAGTAACGATGGGGAAAGTGATATAACAGATAACGCACACCTGAATATCGTTGAATTAACTACACATATAATGTTTATTGTGTTACGCACTACGCATTTATATAATGTCCGATTTATGTAAACTACTTGGTTACCGCTGGGCAACTTTCAAATGAGAAATTGTTTTTGGATTCCCGTTGAAAGATATTCTCCTCGCCTACCCGTGACCCGTGTTGGGAAAAACATTGATTCGAATCATAGCGTGACGCTCCTGAAAACACAATTTCCTTCGACGGCCCTTATTTTTCCGATATTTTTATTATAATTTTGGTACTGTCAGGTCCGGGAGCTCTGATTTTGATCCTACAATAATGTCTTTACAACTGTTAATCAACCGATTTATTCTGAAGCATAATTTGTTTTTTTCACAATATTAAGTTTTACGAGCAAAATGTTTTAAATTGATATAAACGAAATATTCTTCGTGGGATGAATTTGTATCAAACATAATACATAAGGCATGGAACTGGCAGAGGAAGGATGAAAGTAGACTGAATGCTGTACAAATGACATCTCTGAGACGAATGTGTGCTAAAACCATGCTGATACCAGCCCTGATGTATGGCAGTGAGGCATGGAACTGGCAGAGGAAGGATGAAAGTAGACTGAATGCTCTACAAATGACATCTCTGAGACGAATGTGTGCTAAAACCACGCTGATACCAGCCCTGATGTATGGCAGTGAGGCATGGAACTAGCAGAGGAAGGATGAAAGTAGACTGAATGCTGTACAAATGACATCTCTGAGACGAATGTGTGCTAAAACCATGTATGATCGTGTGAAAAATGTTGAGATTCGTAAAGAATGCAAGGCTGATGTAAGAGCGTAGTGAGCAAGATTAAGAAAGGGACGCTTAGATGGTATGGGCATGTAGAACGAATGAATGAAGAAAGGAGTGTAAGGAGAATATATGACGCGAATGCGAATGGAAGAAGAAGCCGGGGACGTCCAAGAAAGACGTGGCACGATCAAGTGAATCAAATACTTGAGTCGGGCCATGTCAGAAGACGGAATAACAGAAGAGGATGTATGAGACGTTGTATGAAAGTGAATGAAGCAAGAAGTGTATGCCAAGATCGAGTTGTTTGGCGGTCCGTCCTCTCTGCCTACCCCTGCGGGGAAACGGCGTGATGGTTAGTTAGTTAGTTATATATTAAAAACAGTGGTATAAACAAAGTACTTTTTAATAATATGAATTTTTGAGTAAATAATGAATAGAATACGTAATATAAAACGAGGTTAAAATGTAACTGGGAATTTTGTCGCAGACATTCGAGGCCAACTCTAAGAAAGATAATTACCCTGACGTGTACCTATTATATCATAATAAAATATTTTACAAATCAACCTATTAAAATGTACCTGGTTATCCGTAGTTCATGTAACTTTAGGATAAAAACTGCTAAGAAATTCATTTTAGCAAACAAGACCGAAATCACGGGGACAAAACAAAACCAGAAATAACCATCTGTTTGAATAAAATCTGACACCAATGACATCGTATAATTTTTAAAACCCATAGATTCACCAAACAAACACAATGTAATCCGTCTTCCAGAGGGTAATAAGTCAACCCGAAAGTATTTTTAAATATAATTGTTAAGTCGTACCGTCAGCAATAAAACAATTTTTAATTCATAAATTAAAAAATAAATAAATTGGAAAGCAATGGGACTCACTCCTGACATAAATGCCATATACACCGTAGATTTAGTTGTAATTGAGTCAGTCTGAAGATGACTTTGATAGGGTGAAACCGGTCCGTTCGTAAATAAACAAGTGGAAAAAAGTTACAAAGGTTTTTTAATCAAAAAAATCAAATTATAAAGGAATTCCACCAATTCAAAATTAGAAATTATTTTTATTTAAATTGGATATTTCGTTTGTTCATCTAATAAATTAGTCGATTGTAGCTTCTGGAATACCACAGCCATCGTGATGTTCAGATAACCAGAACAATTGGCAACAATTCACCGGGAATTTTAGCAAGGGGCTCACATTAACACTAGAATATTCCATGATCTGAGGCTATACCTGTTTAATATTTCATTTACATACCTAATTAGCTGATATCTTCTTTGATGAGGAAAGCTTCGCATTCGAAACATGTTGATATTTATATGTTAAAAGCAGTGGTGTAAACAAAGTACTTCTTAGTAATTGATAAATACATAAAGACCGTTGTAAATGCATTTGGGTGCAATAATTTCTAAGAAGCTTATAAAAACCTCGTTTGAAAAACGAAAGGAATCAAATAAACAATCCGTTTATTCACAGGGGGATTTAAATGCGGGACTTTGAGTCGTAATGTATAATTCAAATAACATAATTTTTTTTTATTATAATAAATCGAAAATTTATTATCCGCGCAAAATCTGTCGGCTTCTTTGTGGATTAACTATGAAGTTTTGGTATTATTATTTTTTTTATGTTTTCTCTAATTTGCTTTGAAGCCTTCAGTTGCTTTAATAAAGACTTCCGCAATTTTACCGAAATTTACATTAACTTTTACAATTATTGCTTATTGCAAAGTACTTAATTATTATCTACACTTAAATTATCTGGTTTACGTAAATTTTTACCTCGCATATGGTACTGTTTTTTTCTCATATTTTCATAAACATTTATTATACTATACTAGCTGATGTGTACCCGGCCTTTCTCGGGTTATTTTTTTTTTGTTTGTTTTGGATTGTATTCATAAAGTTGTGAATTCTTGCTTATCGTTTGGGTGATATCATTGATTTGACAGCGAAAGTAACGCATGTGACGACTAATGCTATCTTTAAACAAAGAAACAATGAAACGTTCATTTGGAAATTTTATTTCATTCCAAACATTTATTTTTTCAAATATATCTCAATAATAAAGTTTTTAAGTAGGTACCTACTTGTGTTTTCTAATTCGAAAATATTCTACCCAAACAAACCTTCTTCTTTTGAATATGTAATCTGTGGCTAACCAGAGTGGTACATTTTTTTATTTTTTTATGTGAATACCGTACGAGAGTCCCAACTGCTCCCAACCGTCTGGAGCCAGTGAGATTATGGCACCCCCAATTGGGAAATGTTGTGAGGCTCATGGTAGTGGAGAGGGGAAGGAGAAAGGGGAGAGGAAGATGGGGAAATACCCTGCTATTCAGATCTGGTCACCAAACAAGGCTAAAATCCATTTCAAGCAACGTTTCAATTCTGAATGGTGTTCTTTCACCAGGGCGGTACTAAGAGTATCTTCCACTCCGGAACGTGCGAAAATATACTATATATTATTTAAATTAATTAATTGTGAAACAACACAAATTAATTAAATAAAATTTACTTGCGCACCCCGGGATTTGAACCCGCGACCTTTGGATTCGTAGTCGAGAGTCTTACCCCTCGATCATGGAGGTCGTCTGTCTATGGGCCAACCTCAATACAACATTTTCATACAAATTTTAATACGTTTTAGAAACAGTTTTACATATTGGATTTCATTCAAACTACTCTCTAAACGTTGCCGGCACTAATAAAAACAAACTGTGCTTTTTTCAGCGAAACCGGTCCAGTGATTTTCGAGAAAACCGAGGACACACAGACAAACATTCATTTTTACATATAGAAATAAATTATTATACTATAATTATCTGGTATATATAATTGATTTATCCGAACTATTTTTCACATCTCTTTATACTTAATTATTATAATCATATGTCAATACTATCTTTTTTTCCTTCTATATTTGTAGAATGTACTTAATATGAGCTAAACTTGTCAATTTGACTGTCCAAAAACGGGATTTGTTCATAGTTGGTCGATCAAAGATTTTTTACATCTTTTGTCAAATAATTTGTTTATCAAATAAATAAATATTTTTATTAAATTATGTGAATTCAAACTGTAATATTATCTAAATGCCTACTTAATTTATTTTTGTCAACAACTTAACAAAGGGCAAACCTAAACATTATGTTAGAAAACTGCTAAGCACAAAGGAAATCTATTTTTGAACATTTTTTGTTATTGTTGGTCTAAAAACGTATTTATTATTTACTTAGTACATCTTACGGTACACGTGTACCGAATTCTTACCGTACACCGCGTCATTAAATTAAGTCGTCTCTGAAGATAGAATCAAACCTGCTTTGACGGTCGAAGTCTAGGTGCACGCGAACCTTCAAGGAAAACAACAAAGCTGTACATGGTGACTGGTACTTGATGTATTTCTTGGAGAAAATAAAATTACTAACACAGTATCAGTTCTCACTGATAGAAAGAACGATGGTAACAGAAAGAAATTTGGTACCACTGAATGAAAACTTGCCCATATTTTAGTAACATTATTACAGATCCAAATTCTGTCGTTTTTGTGTTAGGAATTCTTGAAATAAATACCACCATAGATGATTTCCTTTTTTTGTTGTTATATTTTGCAAAATAGTACATACAGTGGTATTACCAAATAATACGCAATATAGTAATTTTTATAAGAGTACTTGAAATGAAAAGTAGAAAAAAAAAATTAAACGAATGTTGCTCCTCCGAGGATAAGTAATGACATAGATAGCTCTAATTAAATAGTTCAATTTTTAATTATCAATTATTTTTATTGAAATTTGAAAACCTAATTTTAATATTTAATCATTGTAGAAAATAATATGAATATAACCTAAATGAAACATTAAAACGGAAAAAAAATTACAGAAAATAAATAATAATGTTCCTTAGGAACTTTGTAACCATTATAAAGATGCCAATAATATGGGATAAAAAATGAAGAATAATATTGACAAATCTTGAATTTGAGATATGATATCGATGAAGATGACATAAATTGAACTGTTCTCATTAGGTAAGTTGGTTAAGCGGTTGCCCCGGATAAGCAGACGTCCTGGATTCGAGTCCCAGATGAGACTGAAATCTTTTTTTATTTTCTGTCGTAGTATTTGCTCTAGTCCGCCTCAGCACAGAGCCCGCTAGTGAGGAGTACTAAGAGACGAGTATAACACAAGATTAAATAGTTTACAAAATATACTAATTAATATATACCATTTTATGTTATCTGTTATCCTTTAAATATTTTTATACTAACACCATATTTTTCATTATCACATCCTTATGTACAGACGCTAATGAAAAAAAAAAAAAATAATTTATCAATCACATAATTTAATTTTTTCAGATTAACTCCGCGTTGTCAAGTGGGATAGTCTCAATCTCTTAAATTGCTATCCTCCATATATTAATTTAAATAGAGATATTATAGTTTTGGTAGTTTTTTATTCCTCAAAACCTATAAACACGTAATCTACCAATAATTATTTTTTAAATTCTAAATTAAAACACACATTATTTTTTATTATGTGTAGGAATCATTGCCATAAATAATATTTCTTGTGCGCTGGAGCCATACCCGCAGCAATATGTTTCCGCCATTTAACAAGCACGGTGGTGGGTGATGCGCGCCATCTTACTAACTCACATTTTTACCAAAGCTGAGTGAGGGGGTAAGGTACTCGGCCGCCGGACCGCTAGCAGGTAGCAAATATTCGCACGAGCATAAATTCAGTAGATCCCAAGCCGCCGGACGAAAATGCATTGAATGTGTAAGCTATAAGAAGAATTTGCAATAAAATTCATGAATACATGTAAAAAATGGCATTATAACGATAAAATGCGCGGCTAACTGAGTCAACACTCATGGAAACCCAAGTTTTATTTTGAATTTTTTTTGTTAGTAGATTGTTTGGAATTTAGGTTTGGTAGCTTTTTTAATACTTAGCATTTTGTCTTCATTTTTTCCACGTTCTGTAATACATGCATTCTTAATGAGCAGATAGAATCGTCCATTACGAAATTAAAAATAAAAGGATAATAATTCAGTTTTAAAATCTAACACGATTTTCATCAGTTTAAATACCAGTTACCTTGGATAACTATAACGAATTAAAATACAACCTCCGCGTGTGTTTCAAGGTTGATCCGGTACAAAAGGGTCACAATAAAGTGTCAACTTCAAAATATTTACAAAAATAACGCAATGTCCTTGTACACCAATCTCCATCCTGGGTGGTGAATGAAGTGGTGGTTATTTTTAGAGTACCCGTCAGTGGACACGTGTTCCAATAATTGATAAAGCCTTCCGGATAGCCGGGTATCGGATTTAATTCGACTGGTTCGTTGCCAACTATTTGATCAACACCCAGGAACAAAAATGAAGGTTGTTATCAAACCTGAAGGACAATATGTATGTACTGCTTGTATATGACTAGTATAAGCAATTTGCTACACTTTTCATTACTATTTCGAGTACAATCGTAGTACGGAGTTTAAAAAGGGTAAGCATTGGTATATCTCTATGAAGCTAAGACTATTTACTGTTTTGCCAGTAGTAATGGTTGCGGAGGCCCATTAAGGCGATATAACCAGACACAACTGAAAAACAGTAATTTTTAATCGAATTCTAGACGTATCGACTCTTTTCCACAAAAAAACATATATTGATTTCGAAAGAATGTTATTTTTTTTAGTATAGTAAGTTTCAAACTTTGAAAATGTATAAAATGTATTTTTATGTAATAAAGTTCTTTTGTTGGTCGTTGAGCAGATTTAATTTTTTTTTAAATGAACGAATTGTTATAAAACACACATATTTCATATCCTCTAATGACACAGTATTATAAATCGATAAATTATCTAGCTTGGCCTGGTTTCATCAATTGATCTTTACATTAAATAAAATCATTAATAAAAAATTCCGAGCATGTGTGAATAAATTACTTCAGTTGTGTCAATCGTGTAATACCAAGAGCATAATATACCATATTTTATTTATTTTTATTTGATTATGCGGCCTACCTGGCCTATTACATCGATTTTTCGAACAGAATATAATGATCTATCGAACATTACAAGTACACACAGTTTTTAAACCATAAAGTAATGTTAAACAATAATTTTAAAACGTTTAACAGTAAGATAAAATAAAAACAAATCTACGACAATAATATAACACAAATAATTACACACTACATTATCAACGCTACAATAATTAAATGTAAGATTCATCAGTGCTGGTATAGATGGCGCTTTATTTTATAAATGGAGTCAGAAAATATATCAACAATACCTTCAAGCTAGTTGCCCAGATCATGGATCCTATTGGTTAGCGAGTGTGATCGATAGTTTGTTTTGTACGTGTTGTAGAAAAATGTTACGTTTTGTCTTATGTTCCTCGTCGGTACATGGAATTTAGTTAAATTTGAGACACTTAATGTGAATAAAGCAAGATGTATGTGCTTACATGGTGTTGTGTGGTGATCCACACTTTGTTTACCGGTACGGAGAATTTGTGGAATGGCAGGTACCATGTTTATGAAAATATTCGTCTTTTTATGAATTTGGAATGATAATTTAAAGTTATTTTTTCAAGTTTCATTTGGATTATGTTTAACAATTAAAAGGTTCGTCATATTTCGATAGCCTTTTTTTGCACATAAAAGTCAGTGGAACTCGTTTTATTGTCAACATCTGAACAATCGTATTTCTCTTTTCTTACCGATTGCTCTATATAATAATATACTAAAAGTAAAAGACATTGATAATTGGATCACATTCAATTGTGTTACTGTTTTTTTTAAATTTATTATTAAGTATACGCTTACATCTAATTATATATACAATGTTAAAACTAATTAAGTAATAAGTACATCATAAGTATCGCAGTTGAAATAATTGACCAGTCACCACTATCTTGCCCGATCTTTCCGCCAACAATATCTAGACAGCAAAACGTGGGAAATGACACAATGAAAACAGGAAACTATTATACAATAATGATAGTGAAAAGATGAGAAATCGAATGGGCATAACAGTTTATGTCTGTTGCTTCACTAAGGGTGTTGCTTGTGGTACTTCCCAATGAAAATCTTCTGATTATCTGAACATCAGGGTGGCGACGACGTTCCAGAACCTAGTATTAGCTACTAGGCTAAGTGCATAGATGAGATATCGAAGAGGCATAACTTTGTTCATGTGTGTTCCTTGTCGAACTTTCCGATGAATTGTAAACATCAGTCTTTCGGAACGTCATGATTGCGGCGACGTTCCATCATCAGCTAATTAAGTTTACAAATGAAATGATGAACAGGTATAACCTCAGATCATAGAATGGGTATAACAGTGTTAATGTGAGTTCCTTATTGAACTTCTCGATGAATTGTTGCCAATTCTTCTGGATATCTGAGTATCACGATGGGAGTAGCATTCAAGGAACTACTTTTAGCTGATGGGTGAACAAATGATCTACCGAACAGGCATACCAGTTTATGAGTGTTGCTTGACGAACGCTTGTTCCTTGTTGTACTTCCCGATGAATTACTGCCAAACCAGTGGCTGTCTGAACATTATGATGGCGGTGGCATTCGAGGAGCTACCATTAGCTGATATGATGGGTGGACCAGTGAGATACCGAACAGGTATAACAGTTTATGAGTGTTGCTTGACGAACGCCTGTTCCTTGTCGTACTTCCCGATGAATTGCTGCCAAACCTCTGGTTGTCTGAACATCATGATGGCGGCGGCATTCCCAGCCAGGAGCTTGTCAGGGACGCTGCAGGATTTGCAGCCATCAGATAATGCACTCAAGATTGTATCTGAAAGAAAAAAGAAATGAATATCGGGATCACACAAGTTGGCGACCTGGGATTTGGGCTTAAAAATAGCAACATTAATGCTATCAAATATAACATGGTTGGAAAACCACTATAAAAAGGATGTAAAAATATATACAAATTATAGCATAAGCCTCATATGAAGAGGGTCTTACATTCGTTCAGTTTAATGGGTATTTCAAAATAGATCATGTTGGAAATGACGTTGCAGACTGAAAACGTAGATATTCCAAGCAGAGAAAGCTGTACAATTTTCGCGGCACATGAGTTCATTGTTCAAGAGTATTTATTGTTTCAGATTTTGATTTTTTGCTTCATAGTTGGGGTACATTATTAACTAACTAACTAACCATCACGCCGTTTCCGAGGGGTAGGCAAAAAGGGACGGACCGCTAAACAACTCGATCTTGGCATACACTTCTTGCTTCATTCACATTCATACATCGTCTCATATATTCTCTTCTATTATTTCGACTTCTGACATGGCCCGACTCAAGTATTTGATTCACTTGATCGTGCCATGTCTTCCGCGAGGGTCCCTGGCTTCTTCTATTCACATTCACGTCATATATTCTTCCTACACCCCTTTCGCTCTATATGCCAAAACCATCTAAGCGTTCTTTTCTTAATCTTACTCTGCGCCTTGCATTCTTTACAAATCTCAATATTTTTTACACGATCATAGCTGATTTTATCACACATTCCCCTCACAGATCTCATTTGTACGGCATTCAATTTAATTTCATCCTTCCTCTGCCAATGCCATGCCTCACATTTGTCATATACGATTCATCAATATTCAAAAATAGAGGAAACAGTTTTTAAATTTGTTGGTTAAAAAATTGTTAATCTAGGTTAAGAGTTTCTGCATTTTCACAGTCGGTAATAATAATATGTGGAACACGTAACGCTTTATCAACGAGATTAATTCAAAAGATTTAGTAACATTAAAGCACCTACGTGTATTATATTAATACTAGGATGACTTGTGTAGAGCCGTTTTTGCGAAAAATCACCTCCAGGGCGATGTACAAATACTACTTGTTAGGGTATATAAGGGCGGTGAAGCCACATTTATATATTTCTATAAAGGTACTTACAATGAAACTCTTAAAATGTTTTCATTAGTATTATCAATGTCCCTTTAGTTAGTTTTCCTACTTAAGGATTATATTGATTTAATTTGACTTAGCTCATTAAGGTGGTCTATTGGCGATTGCTAATTAATTAGGAAAGCCGGGGTTTTTTTTATATAATTATACTAAATTATATTATGGTCTATAATACTTGAATTCGGCTTGATCATATCCAGAAATGGCGATCAAATAGCATTATTTTGTTCATTTGATAAATTAGCTTTTTGGTTATCAGAATTTTGATTAATTTTCAATTGTTCTAAGATGTTAAGTTTATTATTTTGAATATGATTATTATTTATCTATGAGTAAGTGGTTTTTGTTAAAGAGATATTTGGCAAATTGCAACTCTATTTAACATTTTTTTTAAAACGATCTCATGGAGTTCTACAAGTTTAACTTGAACACAATGAATTAATTTTGCTTTTGTATCTTCATTTTAGTCATATTCCGTATTTTGTGTGCGTACTCTTCAATATAGGCCATTTTCAAATTGCAGTTAGGCTACGTTGAAACGACTTATTTATATGATTCTATTTACCCCCAATTTCAAATTTTATAGTGCCTAAAATTATTTGTTACCGGTGAAACTGATTTACTGAGAAAATAATTGTGACAATCGATTCTCAATTCTGTGAGGTAATCTGTTATCCCCGCATTAAATGGCAAGGTTTTCTTAATTTTTTTTATAATGACGTGGGTGCTATTGACTTATTTAAATCTGTTATATTATTTTGGTCTTGTGAACATACTGAGAAGTGGGGAATAGATCATTTGTATTACTTTATTGTCAATTGTTCTACGACATTATCTAACAGGAAACATAATAAAAAAAACTAAAATCCTTTCATAATAATAAGAATTTTATAAAATTTGATTTACATTAGAATAAAATATAAATTAAACGTTGTTCCACAAATTAAAAATGAAAACAATTAATATTTACGGAAGCCGCCAATCACTAGAGAATAATTTAAAAAAATAATTTTTGCATATTTGAACACTCGTCAATAATAACTGATTTTTTAATTTCTAAAATTTATAAAAAAAATATCTTACTTTTAATGTTTTCAAGTTTTTGGTTGCATTTCCCTTGGTTCATGAAGCAATTGATTTCCCACTGTTTGAAGTTCTCTCCCTCCACCCATTCGTAACTCTTCTTAACCTCTTCTTCAGGTTTATACTTCTTTCTTCCAACATCTTTCTTCACTTCCAGGGTAGAGGAATCATATTCAGACACTCGGTTGGCTTTGGGCGGCTCCAAGAACTGGGGTAACTCCTCAAAAGTACCATCCCCGTTCTGCAGAAGTACAATTTCTCTCCCGCACACAAAGAACACCGAAGTACAAAGCACGACAATTGATATAAAGGCGTGCATGTTCACTTAAACGTAATTCTAACTCTCGTGTCAGTCGTGCGTGCGTTTGGATGTTTGGTCCAGGTATTGCGAGATTAGCAGATGACTCGGAACTGATCGTATGTCTCTGTCTGTGGCAGTTTTTATCACAAGCCTAACGAATTAAACTCAACCTGTCACGGAAAACCTTGTTAACTTTGTGATGCGGTGGACTTTTACGCTTCGACTAGAGCAAAATTTCAATATTAATTATTCACGGGAAATAATTTAACGTTCCAACAACCTTAGGAATTTTTATAACTTTTTTTGTATCGCCAGTGGGGTGTCGACACTGACAAAGTGCGAAATAAAAAAAAAATAATAAAGATATGAATTGTAAAAGTGAATAAATTCTAAGTTTTTTTAAACATCTTCATTAAATCGAAGAAAAGTCAAAATTACTAGAAGCAAAAACATAATAAATTTACTGGGTTCAAGTTAAATTTGAAGAACTCAGAGATATTGTTTTAAAAATATATCAAATAGAGTTACAATTTGTCAAACATCTCTTAAACAAAAACCAATTACTCACATAAAAATAATAATCGAATTCCGTTACACATTCAAAATAAAGGCCCCAAACTTAACATCTTAGAACAATTGGAAATAATCAAAATTCTGATAATCTAAAAGATAATTTAATACATAAACAAAAGAATACAATTTGATCGCCATTTCTGGATATGATCAAGCCGAATTCAAGCATAGACAATAATACAAGATTGTGTAATTATACAGGAAAACCCCTGAATTACACATTAATTAGGAAATGCAAATAAACCACCTTAATAACCTTTAGTCAAATTAAACAATATAACCCTCAAGTAGGAAAATTTTACACTATTATAACCATAAAATATCCATCAAATGAGTTGGAAATGAATAGGAACATTGGTAATAAAAATGAAAACATTTTAAGAGTGTCATTCTAAGTACATTTATAGAAATAATATAAAGGTGGGTTCACCACAGTTTAATAATGTTTTCGGAAGGTGAAATCGCTGTCCTACATATTAATAATCCTTAAGCTACCTCTAATTACAGACTCTAACTTAATCTTTAATATAATGAGAATATTTGACGTTCGGCAGATTTACGATAAAACAATCCTCACTCATCTTTATTCAAACAAAAGTAAATACTATGAAAAAAGATTAAACAATTAGATTAAAAGTAATGATAGGGCATTTACCGGTGCACTCACACAAATTCTAAATTATTGATTCAACGATTTACGAAGTATATCTTAATATAAGTATATATTCATAGGTATTTTAAAACTATAAAATAATTTGCAAAATTACTGCCTCAACACAGGCTAGCCTAGTGAGGCGGGTTATGTGAAACTTCAACTACAAATGTTATTATATTATTTTCTATTTTACTTTATAAACCACTGTACACTTACATTATTATATTATACATGTATTTTAGTTATAGTTAAATTTAATTATAATAAAGCTATTATTATTATTATTAATAATAAAATTTAAAGAAAAAATTAAACTTAAAAGAAAAACAAGCTAACAAAAAATATCAAAAACGTAAGATGAAGTACGAATGGAGAAGAGATGAAAAAGAAAAGGCATTCGTGAGACCGTTAACTATTCATTATGGCCATCAGTGATTATATTGATTATAATGATATATTTTACAGAAAGAAACTCTGTGCCCCCTTTGTTGCTGAAATATGTTTCTGTCTTCGATTCCTTATAAGAAATTTTTGTTCACTATAGCAGAGTTTTTAGACACGTGTCGCAGGCATCACAGCAAAAACAACCCAAACCTATTATTATTTAAATTTTTATCAGCCTATTGTCCAAATATATAAAATACACAACACGAAATGAGATAAACAAGAGCTACAGAAAAATAACAGCATTTAAATAATACGTAAATGAAGCAATCACAAAAATACATACTTGAGATAACATTCCAGTCAAAGCCTGAACGAGGTTTTGGTAGAGTGCATAATTTTCGACATACTAAATGACATTCTTCGAAGTTTATTTTTGTAAGGCCTGACTAAAATCGTTTAGCTTGGTACTAAAAATTTCAAAATTCTGGCTTGAGTTAACAATTCTCGACATTCTGGACAGCGCAGAATGGTATCTATAATTAGTATAGTGTCGATTGAATATAAAAATAAAAAAAACATTTAGGCAATTAATGTTGAACTGGATGAGTTGCAACAAAGGTGAGTCAATAATACAATTAATTATTGAGATATTGATATTTTTATAATATAATTTAAATCGATATAAAGTAATTGGAGTCTAGTATCTCTATAACAAAACTGTCATGCTGTTTTCATCTACATATTTTTAAAATGTTCTTTCCAACTTGTGTACATTGATCACAACATGCTGCACCTATACTGTTTTATTATTGCGCTACATTTGTATGATGATTATTATTTATTGTTGTCTTATATAATATTGTTGAACTAAACTCCTGCTGATAAGCTACTTGCAGTGGCTTAGCGGGTACAAGTTTCAATTGAATGTAATTAATATTGTGCAAAAAAAAAATAATATTTAGAAAATGTAAATGAGATCAAAGTCTTTCTTACGCGTGAAGAAATGTTTGTGGTTTGTTCAATTTCATTAGCTTAATCTTCGTGCAATTCCACGTATATTATGTAAGCATCTTTTGGTTGTTCCATGTTTCAAACAACCGTATAATCGGTTTGTCAACATTTTAAACATACAGAAAACTTCTCAGAGAGCCGCAGTGGAGAGGTTAATCAAAGTTTAACATAATTATATGGTGACATATTGCGATATTATTTTATGCCGAAATTTCTAAAAATCCTACGTTTTAACTTTCAAGTAAATACCAATTCATTAATTAAAATTAAAGCGATTTATGAATGTGAAGACGAATATACCTACCATAATACACTATTTACGCTATCGAATGGAGTTAATCTGAAATGCCTTTTATTGATTATTTTTTACTAGAGAAATATAAATACACACGTAATTCTTGGTGTTAATAAAATAAATAATAATATTTTATATAATATGGTTGGGATTGCAATGTTGAACTTTGGGTTTAATTATTTATTTAATTTTATCATGTCTGTGGTTCAGTCATTATCTAAAATGTTAAATAATTATATTATTATCTCTATTAACATAATTACGAATATCTTCTCACCATTTTTATTGTTTTACCTGTTCACTGTAAGGAACATCTGATGAACTTACAATTCACGTAAGATATCATGTTTTAATTGGGCATAAAATGATGACTGGTACCTATAACCACGTAAACACACCGATAAGAAATTCAGGGCCGGTTCCACGATATCTCGCGCCCTGTGCAATAAGTACCGATCGCTCCCCTTTCAACTTCAAGATAAAAAAGGTAATTTAAAATATTAAAAACACTATAAAACATAGCGCATTGGGCGGGAATTTAATCTGAGCCGCCCGCGTGGCATGCGAGTATTCTACCACTGAACCACAGTTGTTATACCATACATTGTCATTATCATGCTATAATAATATTTTTTTCCAAAAAAATTGTCGAGGAAAACTTGATTTATTAAACCAAATAATACCAAAAATTGACAATAGAATATCAGAAAACTTACCCTGCAATAATAAGGCTGCTGGAACAACAACACAAAAACATAAGAAAAAACTTTTTATGTAATAACTTACTGTACGTACAACTTTACTTCGTATATATATTTAAGTATTTTGTTTATAAAGCCATGAAGAATGTTCAGACTGAACCGAAACCGGTTAGTTTATGTATTAAATAAAGTAGTGCTAAAACAAAAATTTTTATAATAATATCAAATTTTCTCTAATAACAAAGTGATTGCTTCCTGTCAAAAAAATAATTATTATATTTGACAGCGCGCCACTCGCCAGCCTTGCTAGAGATGGGTGATATGTAAAACGGATGGGTGTCACTGTCACTGCGACTACGGTTACCTTTTTAAATTTTAGCTGCTTTTGGAATCGATTCACGATACACGGATACTTAAGATAACATGTAAAATATTTTTGTTTATAATACATAAGTTACGCATGATTAAAAAAATAACCCTTTGGTTTATCTAAAAAATAAAATCTCGCGATCCGGTGACTACCAAGTTACCAGGACAATTTAATAGGGATAGGAATATTGACCATCTCTAACTGTGCCATTTGAACTATTTTGAATATTGGGAACAAAAGTCTTTACTGGTTATTGGCGCCACGCGGCACATAGGGCCCTAAATACACCAAATTTATTCATATAAAAATAGGCTCTATGCTCAAGCAACTATTATGCAATTCGTAAAAAAAAATCTGTGACAAAATATTTCATACATTTTTTGGCGATCGTTCAGTGCACACATCGGCGCCCTAGGGATCTACAGGGGAACCGGAGAGAAGAACGGGAAGAAGGGGAAACGTTGCGCATTCTGTGTAAAACATTAAACACAAAAATAACCATTCCTACGTCATTTTTCGTCACCTGTTTCATGTATGTCGATTAGACAATGAACATGAAACTTTAATTTAAATAAAAAATGGATCAATAAGCTTAAAGCAACCGGTTCAAAGATAAATAATAAAAAATAAAACGACCACGGAACAGGAGAAGCGATGAAAGTGTCGCGCAAGTTAACGAGCCTGCATCAGATGTTCCGGGCTTGTCGACGCGCGTTCGGCTGCTTTTATAAATACTACAGAAATAACAGAAAAAATCGAATAATTCTATAAATATATAGGTACATGGTATGCTATGGTTGTAACAGAGACATTAAATAAGAAAATATGGAGGAAGGTTGGGATAGCCTGTTTATTCAATTCGCCATGTTAATATCAGTTAAGTAAAAAGGCGCTAATATACTATTTAACAATTTTCTCCTATTGACACAAAATGAATAGCTTTTCTATTGAAATTACTCATTATTCGAACGGCTCTATAAATCACTGTGACGCAACAATTTGCGATCTTCGATGGTGTAAAGTTTACATGGGAACCTTGCCATTTTAATCATGTATCAATTTTTGCAAACTAGAGAAATATTCAATTCACCCCAATTATATTGATATTAAGAGGAACGGCTGAGCGGCCTATTTCATACAAAACCGAAAGATCTTTTGTTTTACCAAAAGCAGATTAGCACATATCTAGTACAAATTATGAAATATAGGCTATTAAATTAATCAATTTTTCGCGATTTTATAGACAACTTTATAGCAATTATTTGAGAGCTATATTTATTTATTTTTTAAATTGCTCCGCATACTTTGAAAATATAATGAATTATAAAAAAAAATAAGAATTATTAAAATCGGTATCATGATAGGCATAAATTTAAATTAAAAACAACTAATTTACGTTGGAACACAAATTTGCCGTACATAAATTAAAATATCGACCCGAAAAAACGTTTTTTTTCTAAGATGTTTTATCTATTTAATTTTATTTTATGTAATCATATTTAGACAGTAAATATGACATTTAAAAAAAATTACCATTAACCCGCAAATAATTTCTTTAGTTGCCTCTAAATTTAATGGTTTTAATGTCTTACATATCTTAATTTAAAACAAAACTACTTCTAATCTATGATAGATACTTTTTAAAATTATAATTATTAAAAAAAATTATCATTCGGTTTGGGTGGGTATTTTGGCCTCAAATCCAAAATTAAATTTTGTATGGAACAAGCCGTTCCTCTTAAGATGCAGAACATATTTTTTAGCTCCTCTTGTCCGTTTGCTGGACGTATATCCTTTTTGTTTCTGGTATATTATTACTCTAAAGTTTCTGGATATGGTCTAACATCTGAATACTGTTGCGTTTTCATGTTTCCTGTGTTTTTTGAGATCTGAGATATCATCATTACCGTTGCTTTACCCATTACTAGTACATCTCCTTCCTGTCATTCCAAAGCTGTATTGTTTTGGGCTTAAGGTCTGCTATTTTAGTCCACCGCTATATTCACCGCTCCATCTCTGTTGCATTTTCCTTCATGTAAGCATTTTTCTAAATTAGATCACGTTTTGTTGTTTTTGTTTGATTGATTTTCATCGTTGGATTGGCTGACCTTGTTGATTGTTGTACTGTGATTCTTTCACCCGGTTTGATCGTTCTTCATTGTTCGATTGTTTCACCATATTTGATTGTCTTACCGCGTTTATTGAATGACATTGTTTTATCGATAGTTCTTGTTTGATCGATTTGCGTGACTTTTTGCAGTTGTAATTTAATAATTTTAATGTCTTAACATTAAAATTATTAAATGAAAATATGTGATACCCACATACTTAAATATTATTGCATCTATCTACTAATGAGAGATATTCATAAGTGTGTAGAAATATACACCTTGACATTAGATCCAAAATTGTAATAAATTATAGCTTACTGATTTGTATTTAATTTGTATTGTTTTTAGTGGTCATGGCGGTTAACCCAAAAGTCTGTTTTATTTGTCTTCTGGGCCACGGCCGACTTGTCAACTCTAAATCAGTAATCTTCATTGTCGTTTTGGGAGGAGTTGTAGATTGTCGTAGATCAGGTTCATTAGCATAGGCTGCATGTCATAATGGTCCAGAGGTTTCCAACCTTCCTGCATCAAACAACAAAAAATGTATTCTCATTCCCTATTATATATTATTACATTAACACTAGGGAAGAAAATTATATTAATAATAAAAATGTTTTTTTACCTTCTTTTTATTTTTTATAACAAAATAACAAATAACGATATACTCACTGGGATTTCCAGTACTGATGATTTCATTTACAAAATATGAAATTACATTATATTAAATTGATTTTTTTAAGTGGAGTTGAGTGGTATCGGTGTTAGTCTGTATTTGGTGTTAATATATATTATATATTTCAGTTCTCCCTATGTAACGTATCCAGTGCCTTATTTGATTTTTAAATTTATTATGGTTGTAGTGATTTTTCGAGGATAGTGGGAGTACCATAGTATAAGAAGTTTTTTTGTCCAAATGTTGTGTTTGTGTTTCCTTGTTGGATGTGTTTTTGACTCTGAGATCTAGTGTTTCGAATATGTGTGATTGTTGTTATTTCTTGTTTTTTGTATTTATGTAAAGTAGTATTGTTTTAGAGTATAGTTGTTTTATTGACATAATGTTAAGTTTGTTGAAGATTTCGTCAGTGCTAGTTCTTACAGGGGCTTTAAGTATAATGTTAATTATTATAAATGAATACACTAATGGATGAAAATAATTTCAAACGTACCGGAAAAAATAAAGTTATTAAATATTTTTAAAACGAATGGTTCAAGGACAGCACCAATTGAAAAAAAATTGTCTACTTTCTTTTACTCTGGGAGTCAAAAAATAGTGCTGTATGATCAAAATACTAAAGAGATTATAAAACGCATTCTAAATTAATACACAATAAAAACGTATACTTACACTAAGAAAATAAACAAGATTTTAAACAGCGAAATGGTTCTCCCGTAAAATTAACCGATGAGAGTTAGTGAATTCTTTCTTGGAGCAGTCAAGAAATACATAATGAAAATTTATTAAGATGTACAATATTACACAACAAGTGAGCAATTTTTTTTCCTTACTTAGGAGTAGAGGGGTTTTATGTTATTGGGTTTCTTTAAAATAGGTCTACTAGACATTCTATGTTCAGTTCAGTGGGCTTGTATCATTTTAGAGGCAATTGATGAATAATTGTCAAATTTAAGTGTGTAATTTTTTTATGTAATTATTTTTTGTGCTCATTTATGACAAAACTGGAAGGAGTCAAATGAAATTCACTGGATAACGTTTAAGAGGAATGCCTGCGCGGCTTGTTTCATAGAAAACTTAATTTTTGATTTGAGGCCAAAATACTCACCAAACCTAATGATCTTTTTTTTTTCATAAAAAAGTATAGTAAATATCTAGTATGCATTAGAAGTAATTTATTTATTGATGTTTTACATTATGAAATATAGGCCATTAGAGGAATTGATTTTCAGGCACCTTTAACAATTATTTAGGGGCTAACGGTGATTTAAAAAAAAATTACCCCTTCTGCTTTAAAAATATAATGTAATGTAAAATAAAAAAAAATTAAAAAATTAAATAAGTATTACGGTGGACTTTAAATTAAATTAAGAACGACCAATTTACGTTGAAACACAAATTTGCAGTACATAATTTAAAATACTGACCTGAAAAAATGCTTTTTTTTTAATGTTTTATTTTTGTATTTTTATTTACGTAATCACATTTACATAACAAATATGGTAATTGAAAAAAATGGTGTAGATGGCGTAAATTGAACTAGTATCATTAGCTAAGTTGGTTAAGCGGTTACCCCGGATAGGTAGAGGTCCTGGATTCGAGTCCCAGATGCGACTGAAATCTTTTTATTTTCTGTTTTTTTTTTTTCGGTTTCGTGGTTCATTTGGGATGTGTTAATATTATCTTCTTCAATGATTAAATATTACAATGAGGTTTACAAACTTCAATAAGTTATAAAAAATAAAATGAATATTTTTTTAAACATCATTGTTTTTCGTATTGCCTACCCCGATTACAAACTCTGCGCACGCCACTTCACATTACTAACGTGAAAAGGTAATATATATATATATATCCGAAGAGCATTTGCCCCAAAATATAACTTTTCACAAAAGTAAACAGAAAGTTGAACGAATGAACTGTGAATTCGTGTTTCTAATTAAAAACCGTTGGCGCTAGATCAAATTAAATGTGCTCGTTAACCTTAAAAGTTGGTTTTGTCGAATAAATGAGCAAATCCCGTTAGGAAGTTAGCATAGAAATGCACTTATTATTAATACCTTTTTTTCACACCTTTTCTTTATTATTATTATTATTATATTTTATTGTAAATACCATACAAGAGTCCCAACCGTATGGAGCTAGTGGGACTATGGCATTATTATTATTTTTTGTTTTATTTAATGTGAATCAAATTTAATAATGTTATTATTAAGTTCTGCAAGTATTAACGTTGACTAACAAAAAAAAAAGAGTTCTACGAATTAAACACAAAAACAATTAATGGACTATGGCATACCTAATCGGGGTATGTTGCGAGGCTGAGGATTGTGGGTATAAGGAGATAGGGACTTACAGTCGACAGCCTGCTTTGGATGCCGAGTTCTTCTAGAATGGAGTGATTAGATTGATTATACGTCTTGTAAGCTATGTACGAGTAATTCACAATTTATAAACTGCTTCGCAATTAATAATTGACTTGGTATTTAAAAATGGACTTCCTAGTTAAGAGGAACGGCTGCGCTGCCTGTTTCATAAATAACTTAATTCAAAAATAATTTTCTAAATCACCTCTCAAATTATGATAATTGATTTTTTTTCATGGCATACTTCATAATTTAACACAAAAATAAATAAAATGCTTCTCATCCGTACTAGATATTTATTAAACCTTTAATTTAAAAAAACTATGTCATTCAGTCTGGATGGGTATTTTGTCTTCAAATCGAAAATTAAGTTTTGTGTGAGAGAGGCCGCGCAGCCGTTCCTCTTAATAATCTACTTTATCATTACTTCAGAAACGGCCCCACAACGCACGTTAGCCGCTCTCAACTAGAAAGTACGTCAATGAATACTTGAAAAATGATGAAAAGGCCCAAATACACTTTATAGTCACAGTTGATTTCGTATACTTTATTTTGCCCTTTTGACGGCTTAATTATTTATTTCCTGGTTGGGAGCAGCTCACGTGTGTTGTGCGGTCCATCTGGACTAGAGGTGGACGTTTCAGGTTATTTATCAAAATAACTGAAATCGTTTCGTTTTCTAAAATTAAACGGTTACTCGAACTATTTAAAAATTACGTTATAAATTATTGAAATAATAAAAAAAAAATTTAAACGGTTAGGGCGAAAGAGTTTCGGAGCGGTTTCATGGCAACGGTCAGCGAACGAGTTTCGGATGGAAGCGTTTCTTTGTAACGGTTTACGACCGGTATTGCAGTATAGTAAAGGGTTGCGGGAAGCTGTTGTAAACGAATTGTGTTCTATTGGAATCATTTCGCGCGGGTTTATTACGGGCTTACACGTTTTAAAAAAAATGTTTATCTGAAAATCCGCAAAACTGTTACAACCGTTTCGGAAAGTTTGCGTTATTTTACTTTCCTTTAAATCTGTACGCAGCCATGGATAATATATCTACGGGCGAATTGATGATCTACTTAGTATTTAATAAACTACTTCATAATTAATTGTCTATTACGTAAATACCGTATTCATCTTTTGGCCTAATATCTTCCACGTACTTTGTCAGTTTGAAATCAAAGGTTAAAAAAAATGCGCACTTTTGAAATTTTGGTAATATTATTTTTTCACTGAAATTGAGAGTAGATTAAGTAATTTATTTATATAGCCAGCAGATTCCTCCTCCTGTTAGTGCGTTAGTCAGAGCAATATTTCAGCATATTGCTGATTAGTACAATGCTTATATTATTTTTATTGCGAACTTGGGCGTAATATTTTTCCATTCTGTTACGATGAATAATTTAATGTACAAACTTTGGCAAAAATGCCCAAAAGTTCTGCAGATTTATTTGCATATTTGATGAGATGACGTCTGTTTCGTTTTTAGACCTTTAAAGATTTATATAATTGAAAATACACTTTGTATACACCACTTTCATTAAAATATATAAATATTTCGACATGTTTCGATAGTAATGCTATCATCCTCAGGAATAAATGAATACTAAAAAATAATTTCAAGTATAGAAAAATGATAAAAAATTAGAACAATAATTTAAGAATATACAAAAAATGAGCATAAACAAAAATGAATAAAAGTAGGTAAGTAATTGTTCAAAAATGTGTCGAAATATTTATATATTTTAATGAAAGTGGTGTATACGAAGTGTATTTTTAATTATATAATTAATAACGACTCCACAAAGTTATCAATCATTTGAAGAAATTTTAAAGATTTGTTTGTATAAGTCTTACTATTCGTTAGGGGAAGTTTTCACAACTACTTTTCACATATCACTTGAAAGGACCGCACCATATCGGATTGGTGTTCACTGTTTCAGAATTAGATAATGTTATATCAGAACCATAGGCTACCTACGTGATATGTTGTCTTTTGCCAGGTATCTGGTACACGTTATGCAATGCTACCCGAGATCAGAGAGCGAGAGACGGAGACCAAAGGAATGACATTGACCGTTTATTTGTTTATCGTGGAAATTAGTCCATGGTTAGGTTTTGACACTTCCACAAGATCAATGGAATAATCATTTTTGACAGAAATCGTTGTTAGTTAGGAAATAAAATCGACGATTTTAATTTTGTAAACCAGTGATGCACAACGCGCGAGCCCATTTCGAGCTGCCCGCGAACCCTTTTGTACGGCCTACTTCGCCAAATAACATAACAAACATTTGCGTTAAAAAGTATTTAATGGTTTCTGTTCCGTTTGGTTCCCAAACTTTTTTCCCCCTGGACCCCTTGTCCTTTTTCTTTTCGTAGTACTAAATTATTCTAAACTTAATAACTTCAAATGTGGACACAATGCTGCTCACTGTCATAGGATTTTTTTTGTGGAGATTGTAAAAAAGAAAAAGTTGTATGCATTTTTTATTGACACCTTTATTGGAAATGAAACGTAAGTTAATATTTTGATTTGGAACGAAACAAATCAGAACATTGTTAAATCTTACATATAAAGTTAATACACAAATAAATGCTGTTAATGAGAGGGATGAACCTGATGCTCCGATAGCAATCGGCCAATATTTGCATTTAAATTCATAAGGTATAGTCGTGAATCTCCACGTTCAGTGATTTGCAACTGACTTTTTTTTTCAAAAGAAGATTGGTAATCGCGCTAAAACCACTTCCCACGAGGTACGAAGATGGAAAAGCTATCAAAAACTTTCCCGAGACAGACCATATGTAGAAATGGGAATATATTTCTGAAGCTATAACTGCTGATAACCCCTTTTAAATGTTTTTCGTTTGTGCATTAAATACATTTACGTCTAGTGAATGCCCATTTTCTTTCTCTCTGACATGGACCACCTGCAAATCCCCAGAGGACCATATAGACCACTTTGGGAATCTATGGTTTACCGGCAAACTTTAGACTGTCTTCGAAATTTTGGCTCAAAACAACAAGCCTTTTTTTATATTCTTAAAACGATAGAATTTTGTGGTTAAACCTAAAATACAGAAAAATTGGCAGAGACTTTTTGATATTGGGATTTATTTATGACGCATTTTTTATTCCAAAGGCATTTTTTGAAATCTGACTTTCCGAAAAATAAGAATCTACGCCATTTATTGATCTAACCTTGAATCTTGAAAATTATCGCCTGCGGTGTTTTTTTCCATGAACGCAGTGATTGACATTTTAAATGGGTTCTGTTTTATAATAGTAAGCTTGCAAATGTTTCTGAAAAGATTTTGAAAACACGCAGTAAGAGAAAAGATTTTGATATTTCTTATTTAATAGCAATCGTTCGGAGTTCCGGATTTGCTATGATCAAATATTAAACTTTTTTTCCGTTCTACGAGTATATTATAAAATACATAAGGTAAAACCTTTAATATATTTTTAATAACTTATTGAAGCTTATAAACCTCATTGTAATATTTATTTTAATCATTGAATACAATCTTAACAACACTTAATACGAAACATGAAACCGAAAAGACACAGAAAAGAAAAAGATAACGGCAGCAGCTAGTACTCAAACCTACGACCTCATGGTTTATAGATTAGCTCAAGGATTAAAGTGCAAGGTCCCGGAAAGACCATGAGGTCTTTGGTTCGACTCCGAGCTGATATTGTTATCTTTTTCTTTACTCTGTCTTTTCGGTTTCATGTTTCATTTTGAGAGTTGTTAATATAATCTTCAATAATTAAAAGGTATAAACTTTTGCCTATCTATTTTAAATCAGTCGCCAAAAACTATAAGCATTTTTATTCATGTTATTTTTTAAATATTTCAGTTTGATAAAAACTGAGAGCATTTATTGGTGTGGTCTTGGAGATAGAAAAAAATTCTTCTGAGGCGTGTTCCATAATTAATATTTTAGAAAGTTACCGTTTGAGTAGGTTACTGACACCACCGACTGCAAAATTAACCATGTCAATACATTTTAACCCCACCCCCAAAAAGACCCTCCACACAGCATCCCCAAATATGACATGGGCCCTGAAAAAAATTGTATGCTCAGATATTCAGCTTATTAGTCATTCTAAGTACCCTTTCACACAGTGTTACTATACACGAGCAGCATACTAAAAAAAAACTGGTGTGATAATTAATCACAGTATCCATTGAATTAAGAAAATCTTTTTAACACAGAAAATTAAAATAAACTAACTTTGTAATACAAGGGCTGTTTTCACTAACGATTTAAGCGGTTTAAGGGAAAATCTGAATCCACGCTGCAAAGCTGGGGCGTAGCCGAAAAGCATACAGAACAAGTTGAACGCGATGATAATAATATTTCCCACCGCTAATATACCAGTAATAATATCTAAGCAGTTAGTAGGATTGTAATTTCAGTGAATACATCGGCATTAAGATTTGAATAATGCGATTTAATAGTTACCATAGTTAACTAATATTTATCATATTAATTATTTCAGCTAATGTCTTGACGAAAATAACAATTAGGTATATAAATTCTCATGGTAAAAACCAAAAACAAAAAACACATATTTGTATCTACAAGAATCGAGCTTTGTGAAAAAAGGCTGATACATTGGAGTAGAATTGTTTGTACCCTACCCCCTTCAGCCCGGGAAAAAAAAAAAAAACGGAAGAACTGGTCTGCGGGGCTAAAAAAGTTCTACATCACTGAAATGATAATAGCAACAAATAAAATTACTTTAATGTTATTAGGATCATATTTTCTCGAACTGCGCACAATTCTGTGAAAACAACAGTCTGACCGGTTCGATAATATTCTTGTTTACAAATTTTGTTAGTTTTCCTTTGTTTGTCATATATTTTTAATTTGCTAACGTCATATTGTATTTAAAACAGTAAGTAGCTGGTACAAACTACTGTTTTAATTAAGCTAGCCCTTGAATCTTTCACGTAGAAGGCAAACGTGTTCTCACTTAGGCCTCATACTATTAGTTCATATTGCATAATACGTGCTGTTGTGTGTTCACGAAACAAGTCAATTAAAGTTTTAAAAAAAAATCTCTTTCCTGAAATGTTCTTGTATTGCATTAGTACTTACTATAAACACTGAAGAGATTAACAGAGCTTATGGGTGTGTCTACGTGCCCGAAGTAAAGTCAATTCTATCTTATTTTTCGCGAGGTTACAAACCATTGACATATTACAATAAGGAACTCAAGTCCAGTTTTTCAAAAAAAAAAATTTTTTATCAATAATGGCGTTCAAACGTAAATACCCGAATATTTCGTTTTTTCTTCTAAAGTTAGTTTTCATAGTTAAAATAATTTTCAAAGTTTCAATTTTTCAAAGCCCGCCAAAACACTTCAAATCTACGGCCGGTCGGTTTTGATCAGTTTTGAGGTTAGAATGTCAAAGCTCAAAACAAGGATGAGCTTTACGGTATATAATTTTATATTCTATTCGTGGTAAACCATAAGTCATAAAATTATGCAACTTTTTAGAAACTTTAACTCAAGGAATAATAATAGTATTGAGCATTAACATTATCATAATATCCGTATTGATAATTGGTTTGATCATGAATACTCTAATTTATTTTATTAATAATAGTATTTTATAGTGAAAAGTCACCCTAATTAAGTTAAAATTTCGCAGAAAATTAAAAAAAAAAGTTATTTAAAATACAAAACAGTATTTTTTTTTACATAAGAATAAAAAAAAAGCGCATGTGACGTCAGGTGTTCCAAATACAATAGTACCAACATAACAAGGTGTTTTGATGAGATGATTTTTTTATTCAACATTGAATAACGATTTATAAATTCTACGTATAATTATATATGATAAAAGTTACTTTCAGAATCGGCGTTTGCTGATCTACATAAATATATATTTTTAATGCCATTATATTTTTCACTGGAGTTTCTTATTCTTTTTAAATCATTTTCATTTTCCTGTCTGGGGCCCAGGAGTCGAAATCTCTTATGTAAATTGAAAACCTGCGTTTAAATTTATCGCACACAAATTGCACGAATCAACGCCATCTGTATACGCAAGTAAGAAACTTGATACCTTATGAATAAAACGAAGGCTGAACGGTACGTAATACGGACTCCAGATGGCGCTAATTAATTAAATTCAGTAAGTTGTTACTGTAGATTTAAAGCTCAAGTACTATATATTATAGTTAAACTAAAAAAATATACAGTTTTTTAATAAGTTTCTTGAGGCCTTTTATTTGTAGTTGGCATCGCGTCTGGGTCTCACCCAGGCGGCGTGAGTTCAGTTCCTCGGCTGGCTAAGTCCTCCATCACGACACAATGAACAACATGATGGCAATAGGAGATATAAAAATATTGTCAGGTGATTCGTCTTTCTTTCTTGAAAAAAAAACTTAATAAAAAAATTGCATCTTGTTTTTGGGTTTTGTGCTTAACCGAGTGTTGATCTTTCTACCCCTTGAGCAAATTTCATAATTATGGTGCTATGAATGAAAAATAAAAATTCATTATGGACACCTAGTATCACATATCTACCAAGTAAAAATATTTATTAATGATTTAATTAGATTTTTTTGTTGTTTTTTAAGGAAGAAAGGAGTGTAAGGAAAATATATTATGCGATTGCGAATGGTACAAGAAGTCAGAGACGCCTGAAGAAGACATGGTACGATCAAGTGAACCAAACATTTGAGTCAATGAAAAGAGTCAGAATAATAGAAGACTATGTATGAGACGATGAATGAATGTGAATGAAGCAAGGAGTGTGCGCTAAGACTGAGTTTTTTGGCGGTTCATCCTCTCTGCCTACTGCGTAATGGTTAGTTAGTTACGTTATTTTAACGTTCTCCTTTCCTTCAGAAAACATACGTTTATTAAAAAATATTCTCAATTAAAAAAGTTATAATAAAATTAAAACGATTTTTTTATTTTAAAAGTCTGTTTTATGCATTGACAATTTATCATTTTCAGCAACCAAAATTTCTACATAAGATAAATGAACGTTTTGGAATATTTCAATCAAAAGCGATATTTCAATGCAAACTATCGTGAAGGTTTGACGAATAAATTGAAGATGTCGCTTTTATTACAGGCATAATATCCAAACATGATAAAGGACATATAATCCATCAATTTTATGTAATACGAGTATTTATTGAATATTCCTGTAAACTGATTGCAATATATATATATTTTTTTTAATATTGAAAATACTATTAACTAATCTCAAATGAAATATGAAACAGAAAAGGCACAGACCTTAAAAAAGGTAACGGTCGCATCTGGGACTCGAACCCAGGAGGTCCTTGGTACTACGGGTGGGAGAGGTCCTGGGTTCGAGTTCCAGAGGCAAATGTTGTCTTTTTATTTTCTTTGTCTTCTGTTTCATATTTCATTTGAGATTTGTTTATATTATCTTTAATGATTTTTTAAAAAATCCTGAAAGGATGATAAAAAATTGTTCCCGAATTAGTTAGAAAAAAACATGATGTATTCATCAATATTTTTCATGACAGCGAAGTGAAGCTTTTTCTTAAAGTTCACCTAATTTAAATCACAGCCATCTATACGAATTCAAGTCCGGAGTTAGTGGAACTGCTGCATCCTCAATGTCGGTATGTTGTAAGGCCGAACGGATTCGGGAGGGGAAGAAGATTAGTAAATTCATTGAAAGAAATTAATATTTGTAATTTCTGTTAATATATCTTGATAGTCGTAATGATGCTGAAAAGCATTCGTTTTTAATTCAGGGATTTCTAAGTTTGCCACGTGAAAATGTTAGTTACTTTTTTTGTGGAAATCATTGAATTGAATTGGTCTTTGTGCATTTGTAACACTTTATTCTTTTTGAAGATTTTATTTAAAATGAGAACCCCGAAAGAGTTAAACAGCTGCGTAGTTGGAAATATCGATGATTTTCATAGGATGACTTTCAATATTTTCAACGGGTAACAGGTTAGTTTTAAATATCCCCCCCCCCCCCCTACCAATTATACGATATTATAAAATGGATTGAGCGAGGGAGAAATATGTTCTTTTTATCATACTGGATGATAGGATATTAATAAATATTTTAAAAAGTTTTCTAACTCTGGTTAGCGTATTTTATACTTCTTCTTTCCATTTTACTTGACTGTCTAACCCAGATACTTTATGCTATTGTCTGTGATGGGTAAACATTTGGCATCGTCGCAATCTTTATTATTTGTACACTGCGATGAATGAATTTTGATACTAATACTGTTTTTGACCCCTTTTGTGATAACATATAAAATCAGTATTTAAAACATAAAAAAGTAGTTCTGCTAAAATGAATAATTATTGAGAAGACATATTTTTTAACACTGCATTTGCTTTGCTACGTTTATTTATAAGACCGAATGTAAATTGTATCTACAAATTTAAATGAAGGCTACGATTAACGCAATTAATTACATTTTATACATTGACACACTTTTGGGTTCAGCTTTTGCGATGGTTTCTTTAGTTGATTCTTCAGTGCTAGACTCTCCGCTGGTTTTTCCCCTTTTGGACTCCAAATATGCTTTCTTGTAGGATCCATCGGTTTTGTATCTAGAAAAAAAAGGTTCATTTATTGAATTTAAACACGAAAATGAAGCTTCTATTAGGTCAGAATCTTTATCTTATTAGGTTAGTTAAAATGTGTATTTAATTATAATACATTCTACAGAAATCGAGATAAAAATCTTTTTACGTTAGTGTGGAATAGCTGCATTTCAGATTTTGTAGCGATTTGTCGATTAAATCTTCGATTAAATTATATGTTGTGCAACACTTTTACCTGAATTGCGTAGCTAGTATGGCGGGCCGTTTAGCGGCAGAGGAACCTCGGTAAAGGATTATTTATTAATTCGAAAAATGATAATATTATTATGTAATACGATAAACATAATGTTTTTAAAGAGAAAAGTTATCTTAAATATTTTTATAATTTACATAGGCTTATCATTTATCAAAATTAAATGAGAAATATGACTTTTTATGACGGTCCTACGCATGCTTTACAAAATATTTTAAATTTGAAAATAATTTTTATAACCGGAGAAAAATAATTGCAACCCAAAATAATAAAATGCGTAAAATTATTATGAAGTATTTTGTTTATACTACTGTTTAATATATGTATGTATATCAACATGTTTCTAAATCTAAGCTTTCCTCATCAGGACACACAGTATACTAACAAATAGTGACGAGTATAGACAAATGATAAAACACAGAAAAAATAATGTAAGAATAGAAAACTTTACAAAAATTAACGAAAATTAACAGAAAGTGATGAATCTTTGTAAATAATTAATTAAAAATGTAAAAAAAAAACATTACGAAATATTAAATTATAAATTTAAAAAAGAAATTATTTTTATTATTAATATAAATAAAATCAAGAAAATAGCAATATTATTATTCATAATATTCTAAATATACTTTTTAATGAGAAAATAAATTTATGAAAAAATTGTGCTATTAAAAAAAAAATATATATATATATTTATTTGACTATTAACACTTTTAAACACTATATTAATTTAAAAAAATACTTCACATTTATTTTATTAACAATGACGTCATGAAATAACTACACATCTATTGAAGAAAACATATAATTTATGAGCATATTCTACTTTTAAAAATATTTTGTGAACCATGCTTAGGCGTACGGTCAGAAAAAGGTCAAATATATGATATTTTGATAAATGCTAAACCTATGCAATTTTTTTTTTAAATCTGGTTAAATAAAAAAAAAATAAAAAATTGAAAATGTACTTGTACATTTTTAATTATTTAATTAATAATAACGCCACAAAGTTACCAATCGTTTGAAGAAATTTTAAATAAAAAAATAAAAACACTTTGAACTATATTCCGGTTTTATTTTTGACCGTGATCGGTTTCAACCTGTGACGGCTATCAGAGTGGTATAATTAATGCTTAATAATTAGTCTATAGTTTATATACAATTTTGGGTATCAGGGGTAACAATACATTATTTTACTTAAATTATATTTTTCAGTTTTGTTATAGCATGATTTTACAATACGTGACTTATATGATACATTTAAATTTATTGATAATATTACTTTATATATCAATCAAATATAATTTTTAAGATGGGTTACAGTTGTTTTTTTTTAATTCAAAAGATGATTTTATACTGTTTATATGATAAAAGGTTGGTGAATACTGATCAATAATGAGTTGATTCTAGGATTTTCCCATCTTAGTTGTAATATCAAGGGTAACAACAGAATTTTCAGTAATTAGGTTATTGCCAGCATTATGATATATTTACAATGGTTTGGTAATGATTGTATTTAGTATGCACTTCTCGGAAAAGCGTTTTTTTAATAAAACATTACAATGGAATTCCACCATGTATTAAACTTTCAAAAATAGAAATATTTTTCTTTCTAAAAACATTGTGTTTATCGTTTTTGTATTCGTATTGCGTAATAATGTTATCATTATTTTTAATCAATAAATAATTATCTCCTCCTAAACTGCGGGATGTCCGAAGAGGGATACTTAATGGTAAAAACTGTGGTAAATATTGCAAAGAAAATCTTATAATATTCATAAATCTTACTTAGCTTCCAGTTCCGTCCACCACTCCGGGTCGTTGTCTATGATGTGGTGCATCATCTTATCTGATCCCGACTTTTGGGTCGCGCTGCACTTCTTGCAGTCATTGTTTATGGCGTCCGGTAGATTCTCTGAAATAAAATTTATTTATTTATTTATGCACGCCTAGAAAGCTTTTACCGGTGAAACACCTTTTTTAAATTTTTTTACATGAATACCGCACAAGAGTCCCAACTGCTCCCAACCGTCTGGACTATGGCATTCCCAATTGGGGAATGTTATGAGGCTGAAGGTATTAGGGATGGGAAGGAGAAGAGGTAAGTGGAGAAATACCTGGCTATTCACATCTGGTCACCAAACACGGCTAAAATCCATTTCAAGCAACGTTTCAATTCTGAATGGTGGTCTTTCACCAGGGCGACCTGACAGTATCTTTCACTGAACGTGCGCAAATATACTACATTATTTTAAATGATTTAATTGTGAAACAACACAAATTAATTAAATAAAATTTACTTGCGCACGCCGGGATTTGAACCCGCGACCTTCGGATTCGTAGTCGAGAGCCTTACCCCTCGACCATGGAGGCCCTCAAAACCTGTCATTAATACCGATCCTTGTAATAATTGTCTAAAACCTTGTAAACTGTACACATATTCATTTTATGGTATACATTTGCTTCCAAAGTAAAAGTTAAAAAAACTTTACCCCAAAATGGAAATGCCACAGGCTTCGGGCAGTTTTGTGCGGTATTCCCATAGAAAGAACTTCAACTCCTGTTACTTGCGCCGTTTAGAAGAAACACGGAAAGGTTACAATAAAGCTGTAAACGGTATGCCTTCACCCTTTGCCTGTAGTACCTACTAAAGAAATGGGAAGATAAACGACGTATCTTACTTTTTAATTCAAGCCCGTCTGGGGTGCAGTGGCCTTTATCCAAAAGGCAGTCCACATAGCCCTTCATGAGACGGTGGCTGTTTATGATCTCGTCGATATCCATGTTGTCGTACTTGGTCGTGTATTTGGTGTTAGTGTCGCCCTCGTGGGGAACGGGAGAGGCCAGCCCCTCCATTGAAAGGACCACTGACAGCGCCAGGAGGACGAATAGATTTGCCATAGACATATTGAAAACCTGTTGATTAAAAGAAAAATAATTTTAAGTCTAAAATTGAGACCGAAAACTTAACACTTGTTTCGAGCCCATTGAGTTATGCTCAACGTATTTGATCTAAAGTCTAAAGTCAGACTAAATCATCTGCAGGGGATGCGAGAAGAGAGACTAAGCCTAATTAAGTTCTCTGAGGACAATCATCACCTTTGGTGATTCAATTTAATTATTACTTAAAATTTTAAAACTTTTCAGTTTAAGGAGTAAAAACTTGTATTAATATAAATAAACATTGTACAACAAGAATTAACAGGGTGTGTAAAATAAATAAAAAGATAGGTATATTTAATGCTAGCAGCAAGTTGAGGTTTAAAAGCAGCATCTTTGTTGCTAAATATGTCAATATAAGAAGTGATGAAGTTTTCAAACCATCCACGAATCAGTCTGAAGAAATGTTTAACAATGTGCACATCCCTGACACATGAGAACCCGGGTATCTCTAAAATGTGATGTTGTGTGGAGGGTCGTGTTGAGGAAAAGAAGGACTGAACCTGGTTCTTAAAGAGACCCATGTTATAGGAGGGGGAAAAACAAAGGCTGGAAAATCATGCCAGCAAGATACTGAGACCGCTGAAGTAGCGCAGGATGGTGACGCCTAGAGATGCCTTATTGAAGTGATGCGATGTGCAGACCCAATTTAGTGCGGAGAACGTACATACGTTCTTTCATACATCCAAGAGTATGAAATGGACAATAGAGAGAGGCAGCGTACCTTATGCAAGTATATAAGGGAATGAATGGTTGTCTCATTCTTCTTGATACCATAGCTTCATACTTGTAACAGTAATAATTATACCAAACCTGCAATATACGAGTTTACTTCCCCGCCGCACAAACCCAGATAAACATTGAAAACGACACGCCACAGTACCTTGGCGTGGTCCTCACAGTTGGCGCAGTCGAATAAGGAAACAAATCAAACGCAGTTGACGACCAAGAGCTTGGGAGCAACGGGGCTCGAGAGATTGTTGCAAGTCGCAGAAACAAAATAATCATCCACGGAAAGGCGTGGAAGTTGAGAAGCAACCGGGAGTCAAAACTTCATCCACGGAAAGGCGTGGAAGTCGAGAAGCAACCGGGAGTCAAAACTTCATCCACGGAAAGGCGTGGACGAAATGAGCTAATTGAATAGGCGACCATAGTTATCAGAGTAATTTTACAAAATGTGAAAATAGATCTTAGAAATTAAATACAGTTTATAGGAAGGCAAAAGATTCAAAGCTCTGTAACAGGAAAACGATATATTTTGTCAAAAATTTGATGTTTTCCGTGAAAAGGAACGACATTTACAAGCCTAGATAATAAAATAGATATTTAGTTTCCACAGAATCAACAAACATTATATATACATTCTAAATAAAGAATAAAAACAATCGTCCGATTTAACATACTTTTGGTAGGACTTTAATATTCTGAGGTCAAGAGATAATGGCCAAAGGAATTGTTACTTATGAAAGAACAGTGCAATATTATTAAATAATTAGAATGAATTAATTTGTACGGCTGCTTAATTTAGTAATTTAAATTGAAATTCGTTGTTATTAAATTGGTGATTATAAATTATGCAGATGTGAAATAAAATCTTACGTTATTTGTAAAAATACCACGAATCAATGTTTAAAACATTAATTTAAAAAAAAAACAGACTACGTAATTTTCTGCGAATTTTGTTAAATTTGAAAGTATGCAGAGAAATTTTATTCAAGTGGTTTCATAAGTACTTTAAAGATCGCATGTTTGAATGTATTTGCATACACCGGTAGTGGTCCAAATTGGTTCTAAATAGTTTGGAACACCCGTCCGCAGTTCCCCCTTACCCCGCAGTAGTCCCACGATACAGTACACCACTAATAAGAAAGCAAGAATCTATTTTAAATAATTCTACTGTAAGCATTTAGTAAGAATTTCATAAAAAATAGGTGCGTTTTGCCGCTGGCAAATCGTTCCACAGCCGGGCTGTTGAGACCTAAAATAGAGAGGTTCGTCTTTAAATACTAGCATATAGGTTTTTATCATTGAAAATTTTTTTTATTTAATTTTTGTAATAAAATTCATTGTATGTAATAATTGTATATATGTATCTCATGTAATATGGCAGATTGGGTTTGTACCCCCAGTCCTGCTGGATTAAATTTAGATTAAAATCTTTAATAAAAATCAAATCGCCAAAGAAAGAAGGCAAATGAGGGACGGTTATCAGAAAAACTAAAAAAAAACTAATTGTATAAAAAAAAAAGTTTGGAGATGCGGGGGATCGAACCCCGGGCCTTTCACATGCAAAGCGAACGCTCTACCACTGAGCTACATCCCCGCATACAAGGTAAGTGAAAAATTAATAAAGCATTAAGTGGTTTGTGGAAAATATAATAGAAAACGCATCACTCAAACACAACTTCTCCGAATTTCCAAACAGCTGGCTTTTATTTGACGTCCACCGGCTGCTATGCATCTTCAAATAATGGCATCAAAGATAAAAGACAATACTAAACAATGATGTTACCTGTCTATTTACAAATGTTATTTTGATATCCCATTTGATGGGAAATTAAGAATTGAGATGCATTACATAGGTTGGGATGTTTCAGATTCCATTACATTAATGATCACCGGCTGCTATGCATCTTCAAATAATGGCATCAAAGATAAAAGACAATACTAAACAATGATGTTACCTGTCTATTTACAAATGTTATTTTGATATCCCATTTGATGGGAAATTAAGAATTGAGATGCATTACAAGGTTGGGATGTTTCAGATTCCATTACATTAATGATCACCGGCTGCTATGCATCTTCAAATAATGGCATCAAAGATAAAAGACAATACTAAACAATGATGTTACCTGTCTATTTACAAATGTTATTTTGATATCCCATTTGATGGGAAATTAAGAATTGAGATGCATTACACAGGTTGGGATGTTTCAAATTCCATCAAATTAATGATCGATCAATGCCATTTTGATTTTTTAACATTTCAATGGTCTCCGTTAAACGCTTATTCTCGGCTCGTTTTATCTTTTAATCAATTTGTGATCTGCTACTAATAGGATAAAAGCATGACCGTTATGCTTGAGAGCTAATCACCATTTAACAGTTCAACAAACCAACGTGTGCTGCATGCTAGTATCCGATATTGCTATACAGTCCCGAGACGCGAGCATATCTCGCCTTACCTTTATCGGCATAGGATACTAACGGCCGTTCTTTCCAACTGTTCGAATGATCAATCTGAGTCACCGATCAGCCAAGTGTTTTGTTAAGTATTAGCTCTGTTTTCCTGTTTCCAAGCATTTTTCATCCTAAATTGTCTACAGACGTGCCCGTCCACCATAAAAGAGTATCTACTCACTTTCATAGATGATCAAAGAGTAGCCACCAACTTTTAAGACAATGGAGTGACATCAAAGCAAAAACTTTCAATATAAAAATAACATAGTTGAGATAATATTGTATTTATTATGAATACATATAATTTTAAAAACAAAAACATAAACTAACATTTTATACTTCACAAACGCGTGTGTTATAAACATGTTGAAAATAATGTGTTAACGTGACTTTTGAAAATGCCGTGAAGCACAATGTTTGTTTCGTACAATTGACATTTGACGTTTCTTTACTAAAATTTTAAAAATAAGTTGGGTTCTCTTCGGCTCTATTTAAAACATACAATAAAGATGTTTTGACATTCGAAAATGAAAATACATATTTGTCATTCAGTTAGTTATATGTAATAAAGGAACTCCAGTGAAAAATATAATGGCTTTAAAAATATGTATTCTTATGTATCAGCAAACGCCAATTCTGAATATATAACTTTTATTATATATAATTATACGTAGAATTTATAAATCTTTATTTATAAGTGAATAAAAAATTATCTCTTCAAAACAACTTGTTATGTTGGTACCATTGCATTTGGAATATCTGACGTCACATGCATATTCTGTTTTCAGATTAGTATGGACATTTATATCTTTCACTTTTGTTTTGTATTTTAAATATATATTTTTTAGTTTTGGCCAAATTTAAACATAATTTGGGTGACTTTAAGCTCTTTAAATGATGTTCAATATATAAAAACTATTATTAGTGAAATAAATTAGAGTATTCATGAGCAAACTAATTATCAATACGGATTTTATGATAATATTATCCTCAATACTATTATTATTCTTTGAGTTAGACTTTCGAAAAACGTACATAATTTTCATACTTATATTTACTTAAGGTTTATTATGAAAAGAATATAAAATTATGTACGGTAAAGCTCTACTTGTTTTGACATTTGATATTCTAACCTCAAAACTGATCAAAATCGACCGGCCATAGATAGATTTGGAGCGTTTTGGCGGACTTTGAAAAATTGAAACTTTCAAAATTATTTTAACTAACTTTAGAAAAAAAAACGAATTATACCGGAATTTAAGTTTGAACGTCAGTATTGATAATTTTTTTAATTCCTCTGGAGTTCCTCATTAGAGCTATAAAAATATTTTTTAAAAAGGTTACAAGTAGGTACATAATATAGTTACAACATAATAGCTAGTTCCTGCTTAAAATTGTTGTACGTCATTTGGAAAATATTCACATTCCTGCCAGGCAGTTTATTAACCTAGTAAGTCTTCCCAGAGGCATCACCATCGGTAAGATATTTCAGTGGCCTCGAGTGAATTTATCAGGGAGATAAAACACCATTTCAACAAGGATATCAGATATTAGTAATACACCGTTCAAGAATTCATGAGCCATGAGCAGTAATTATGTTGCGATGGAGGACGTAGACTTATTAATTTTAATAAAATTTTAGAAAAAAATGTCTTACCTTTTTTTAACACAGAAGTAAGTATTCCACACGAATGTGTGATATTTGATCGTGAATTCATCTTATATAGTATAATTTCTAACAATCATTCAATTTGTGAGCATTTTACGAATTAAAGTGATTGGTGAATTAGCTATAATGTGTTCAATAAATTGCCCAGTTTACCTGCGCACTATAATCCCTATTATTTATTGTTAGCGCTGAACAAATAACCCCAAGAAGTGTAAACTATACAGATTTGAAAGAAAACTATTGTTGGCCATTTACATAAGACCGTTCTATTCCTGGGACCCAGATAACCCAATTAGTAATAATAATAGAAAGGATAATTTTTAAATTTAAAATTCTTTTAACAACGACAAAGAAAAGCGGAGCTTACTTTAGATACACGGACATGCCCACGACACACTTCTATCGGTTTATCGCTTTAGTGATTGTTATAAACTAACAAGTCGACCACTCGGGTCACGTAGTGCCGTATTTGTCACGAAACATCAAAAGCCGTTGCGCTGTATCTGTCACTAAATGACACGTCCTCGTAAAACTCCTTGTATCTTCTTCTCTATCATAGTCAGATGCAGGATATAAAAAGTTTTAGAAAGAGAGAACAAAACGCTTTCTCTTTGCATCTAAAAGTTTACCACAGACAATCTTGAATAATTTTAAAAGAATTCTATTAAAAAACGCTTAGCATTTGAAAAATACTAGTCAAAGTTTGTCATTTTTTTATTAAATGTGTACACCAAAAGCCGTTGAGTCAGGTTATGTTATATCTGTCACGAATTGACAAGTACTGATAAAACTCGTTCTATCTCCTTTTCTATTATGGTCAGATATGTAATATAAACAGTTTTAGAAAGAGAGAACAAAACGCTTTCTCTTTGCATCTAAAAGTCTACCATAGACTTTCCTGAATAATTTGAAATAATTCCATGATACAACATTGGTTAAGGTTTGCCAATTTTCAATAATAATTTTTTGATAAAAGCAAAACAGTGATGCGTCCATAATATTTATAATTCATTTGTCTAATTAAATATATGTTTCTTTTTTTTTCTTTTTTTTATTTTATTTTATTTATTTTTTTTTTTTTTCTTTTTTTTTTCTTTTATTAAGTCAAAGTGGTATTTACAGTTGACATGAAAAAAAAACATCAGAGAGACATTTAAAAAAAATTATCTCTGTTTGCGTTCAAAATTTTAAAACTTTCAATTGCATATGTCAATATGTAATATTAAAATCGGCAACCAGTCTTTCATCTGCTTTCAAAACCAGTATTTATTTTTGGGATACTTTAAAAAATAGCGGAAATTCAATGTCAAGCGGGAATATTTCTAAATAAATCGTTGATCTGACAGAAGTTTATAACTAGCGTGATACTATATTGTCTAGTCTCTAGACCCGAGTAGAAAAAAAAACCTGGAACCTAATATCACTATGTAGTACTTCATGACCTGGTAAATAAACACAAGTATGAATCGGCATAGTTTTTAAAAGCAATAAAGTAATTAAAAGAACGAATTAAAAAACTAGCCAGAAAACCTAATCTAAACTAACCTAATGCATCTTATTTTTATTTTTTTAAATTTAAATTTAAGTTTTTATAAATAAATGATTAATTAGGTTAGGTTAGATTGGGTTATCGGGTTAGTTTTTTTGTGCTTTTAATGACTTTACATTACTTTTAAAAAGTGCGCCGATTTATACATGTGTTGAATTATGATGGAACCGTAGAATTTAAGTAGTAGGTACGTATTTACTTCAATTTAGGAGGCGGGAATGCGTACCGCCGCCCGGGGAACCATTCATTGTATAACCAACACCTCTCCCATAGGTCGCCCCATGTTTTATAAGTTTACTTGTTTAATAGCTAATGGCCGCTTGCCATGTAATTTATTCTCGATTGTAAATGAAGAAATGCCGTAGCAACTAGTTTGTCACGAGTAGCGAAGATTAATCAATTAGGAATATGTACAAACAATAATTAATTATTCAGATAATGTATTTGTTAACCAGCGAAGCTTATCTCTGTAATGACCAGAATCGAAAACAATGCATTCATAAATATTTGCAGTGTTAGAATAACTTTCAAGGTCTCTCAAGACTTTTTCATGTTTATTTCCCCTTTTCCCCTGGAATTTTTTTATTATAATTATAAATTATAGTTGTTAAATTTTCACACTTTCTCTACTACATACATACTATGCAATACTTGCCACGTTTCCAGTTGTTTTGTGCATTGTGTGGAAACCTGGACAATAAGCCAAGCATTCAAATAGAAAATAGACGATTTTGTAATACGTGCATAAATGCTAAATGTGCACCCTAAAACAACCCTGAACCGATATTATTTATTTTTAAACATTGAAGATAATAATAACAACTCCCAAATCAGTAGCAACTGGGATTCGAACCCAGGACCTCATGGTCTATCTGGGATCTGCGCTCGATGCCAACTATGCTACGCCTATCCCGGACGGGATGATTTGATATCTTATCTAATAATTCACTAAAATATGTACATAATTTAACTAAAATCATTAAAACTCTCAGATAGAAAACTTGTTTCTGACCTAACTTTTATTTTCAAAATTGTTAATGATTCTATAGACAGCCTCGATATTGTCAGCTTAACTAAATTTAGTATTCCAGCTAGAACTACTCGATGTAAAATTATATTCAATTGTAACAATAATTTCAGGACTGAGTCATTCAAAAATCCTTTTGTACTTCACGCAGAAGGTATTACTTTTTCAGGGGGGGGGGGGAGATTAGTATTGACTCCATACTTGGACAATAGCATACATATAGATAATCGACCCTATTACATTGAAGTACTACGTACCTCAATGCCCTAATAACACTTGTCTAAATGACAAATAACAGAAATTGCTATTGGCGGCCTCAAATGTATATATTTGGATCTCTTTTGTTAGAACTGTGTTCAATGGAAAGCATACGACAAAGCAGTTAAAATTAATGTGTTCCGGCCATTGAAAATTTAAATAAACTATGTATTTATCAGTGTGCCTTTTATACAAATTCGGAAAACGTTGCAAGTTTGCCATCGGAAATTTCCTTATAAATATATCTTTTCGGTGTAAAATACACGAGGCTAAAAGAAACGCAATAGCGATCACAGATAGCGCTAATTTAAATATTTTAGAAAATAAAAGTACTTTTCACAATTAATGCTTTTAAATATCGAGACGAATTGTTTGTTGGAATTGTGCATACGGAATATGAAATAGAATAAATTATTATTGTATGTTTAGAGATCAAGACTTTCAAGAAACTTATAAAAATGCTGATTAAATAAAAGACACTTTTTATTTTTGTCCGTGACCGGTTTCAGACTATGACGACTATCTTCAGACTGGTACATTTTATTCTTAGACTATGGGTTATATACAATTTTGGGTATCAGGGGTAACAAACCATGATTTTAATTGGATTATATTTTTCAGTACGGTTATAGCATGATTTTATATAATTAATCATTATTCAATTCCACCAAGTTTCAAAAATAGAAATATTATAAAAATACAGTATATTATTGTAAAACTAATAGATATATTAATTTTTATTAGTTTCTTGAAAGTATTGATCTTTAAACATACATTAATAATTTATTCTCTTTCATATTCTGTATTCACACCCGCCCACAAACAATTCATCTCAATATTTAAAAGTATTAATTCCTAAAAGTGTTATTTTCTAAAATATTTTTATTACCGCCATCTGTGAGCGCGGACCATGTTTCGTTTAACCTTAAATGATTTTCATAACGCATGTCTATAGGTTCAAAACAATCCCACGTAGAAGAAATTCATTTATCATATTTGAAAACAAAAATAAAAGAGAGAACATATAATGGGATATTAAGCTCCTGCCAATCATGAACATTAAAAACCGTAGCCTTGCCAAAAGCTATAAACTTTCACAGGAAGCGATCACTCTAAACCATAATCATAATATTAATAAATATAAAAATTATATTAAATATAATGGTCTACAAACAAAATAATGCGAGCGAAAATATCAGTGCTGTCGATAACGTCGAAGGAGTTGCCTATTTGGGTTTCGTCGTTAGCAATATTAATTCTGCCTGGAGCGACATCGCGCGGCGACTCTATCTGACTAAACACTTTTCTAAATTCAATTCTTTAACCAGCCAGCATCAAGTACCTACTGATATATTACATTCTCAATAAAATAATCATTTGGGTTTCGTTGTTAGCAATATTAATTCTGCCTGGAGCAACATCGCGCGGCGTCGAATTAAAGTATTAGCCACAAAGCAGCGAATGTGCGATTTACGTTCCAACAAACACTCTATCTGACTAAACACTTTTCTAAATTCAATTCTTAAACCAGCCAGCATCAAGTACCTACTGATATATTACATTCTCAATAAAATAATCATTTGGGTTTCGTTGTTAGCAATATTAATTCTGCCTGGAGCAACATCGCGCGGCGTCGAATTAAAGTATTAGCCACAAAGCAGCGAATGTGCGATTTACGTTCCAACAAACACTCTATCTGTCTAAACACTTTTCTAAATTCAATTCTTTAACCAGCCAGCATCAAGTACCTACTGATATATTACATTCTCAATAAAATAATCATTTGGGTTTCGTTGTTAGCAATATTAATTCTGCCTGGAGCAACATCGCGCGGCGTCGAATTAAAGTATTAGCCACAAAGCAGCGAATGTGCGATTTACGTTCCAACAAACACTCTATCTGACTAAACACTTTTCTAAATTCAATTCTTAAACCAGCCAGCATCAAGTACCTACTGATATATTACATTCTCAATAAAATAATCATTTGGGTTTCGTTGTTAGCAATATTAATTCTGCCTGGAGCGACATCGCGCGGCGTCGAATTAAAGTATTAGCCACAAAGCAGCGAATGTGCGATTTACGTTCCAACAAACACTCTATCTGACTAAACACTTTTCTAAATTCAATTCTTAAACCAGCCAGCATCAAGTACCTACTGATATATTACAATCTCAATAAAATAATCATTTTCAATGGAATTTCAGATAATGACTAAATATAAAGCTGCGGCAATTGCCTTTGGTTTTTCCTCGCTGGTTTTCTACATCGCAGATGTCCTTAGCTTGGGTTCATCTTCTTCCGACAGTTTCTACTTCGTAAGTAACCCAAAATACAACATGCAGATACGGTTTTTTCGATCGGAATAAAATGATCACTCGTATTTAATTTATTTACTTATTTTCAGGGAGAGTATGAGCTATTTGTAGAGTCTGCAATAATGTGCAAAGGGAAAAGATTCACTAATGTCGTCAATTTGCAATGGGAGGCTACTGCTGATCCGAAAAATGGAACAATTTATTTGAATGGAAATAATACAAATTTAAAATCGGGATCCATTGTAGGGGTAAGTCGATAAACTTGTCAAATATCAATAATTCAAAACATGTCATGTTTTCGAAAACACAACAAGCCAAAAGCTTTTCTTTATTTTTTCTGTATTTAGAGGAAACTTTTCCGGTTAATGCAAATCTTTTTTGGTAATGTTTCATCGCCCTCGAGGAAAAACTCACCAACTAACAAAATCGAGTCAAAAATACAGCAGTCACAGTGGCGTCACATCAATTCCCATCTGCAAAAAAATTCATCACCAAAATTTTGGGCAAAAAAATCATCGCTTCAGTGTTTTGGGACCGAAAAGGCATCATTTTGGTCGAATTCCTGTCTCAGGGGGAGACCATCAATGCACAACAATATTGTGAGACCCTGAAAAAACTCAGAAGAGCATTCAAAACAAAAGGAGGGGAATGCTGACGAAAGGAGTGTGCTTGTTGCACGACAACGCCCGTCCTCATACATGTTAGGCACAACGAGATCTCTTTGTAAAGTTAGACAGTCTCCATTTGTTTTAATGGGCTAATGTAATTTAAGATCAGTGGAGGGAAGTTTTTTATTTATTTTTTTTTATTTATTTTAAATTAATTTTAATAATGTTATTATTAAGTTCTTCAAGTATTTTTAGTTTTGATATTTTGACACCTGTCTCGGCGTTCAGGACCGTTTGTATGCCGAAACAGCTGTCATAATAAAAAAAAACTAAAAATACTTGGATAACTTAATAATAACGTTATTAAATTTGATTTACATTAAATTTAAAAAAAAATCAAAGAGTGAAGGTCGTTGATAAATATAATAATACAAGCGGTCCCAGATGGGATCTTTGGGGTACTCCTGACATAACAGGTATAGAAGATGAGCTAAAACAATTAATTATAACAAGTTGACGTCTATTAGATATGTACGATTTCAACCATCTTAGAAGATTGCCGTGCATACCGATTTGGTGTAGCTTATTCGAATGACAGACTTTAACCAGCTACTCCTTTGCATATCGCCAATGGTTCGGGTCGACAGCAGTAAACTGTAGCAGGTCATCCCAAGATTATGGATTCTGGCAGATCATTAAATGCTCTGTCCCCAAACTTTACAATAATCACACAGGAGGTTTTAACCAGCCTGTTTGAGACATCAGCTATTTCACGGTTTCCAAATGTTGTTCAAATACATATTTTTGGTAATAATTCTTTTCAACGCTATCTTTTCTTTTCAGGGTAAATCGCGATGTTGGAAGTGGAATGGGAAAAGGTTCGAGTCGGTCATTACCGTTACTGTTAAGAATCTCTGCGAGTATCCCGAACTCAAGAGATGTGTGTTCGAGCATTTTATGTTGGTAGATCAACATTGTAAAATAATAAAGGTAACCTAACCGATTCAACAATCGATTTATCATAACTCCTCCAGTAAAATAGATAGATGCCTACCAAGTGGAGTGCCAGATCAGACACGTATTATTTTGTCTTGACAAAGATAAATAATTTAAAGAGTTATATTCTAATTATGGTTCCTCGAAGTTTTGAAGTGTACTAGTTTGCATTACTCATTATGTGTTACTATGTGACTATTAATTATCGTGTTTTGTAATTTAAAGCTATTTTATTAGTGGGGCTAGTGAGCCTTGCGTAGGCGAAGTCGATGCGATTACGACGCGGTTTAAAGCGATATAAAGCGAAGCGATGCAAAGAGATGCGAAGCGGGAACCCTGCTTTATGTGCCAATATGAAGAATTAAGAAGTCTAAACTATTTTTTAAACCCTTTATTCAATTGACATCCACCAATTTATAAAATATAGAAACGGATATTATTCAAACAAAAAATATTAATTAGTGAAGTTTTCAGTCATGTTACTCATTATTTTGAGGCTTGAATAAAGTAATTATGACAAATATCTTACAGTATTAATGTCCTAGAGTCCTATGTTAATTGCTGTATAGACGTGAATAGTAGAAATGGTTAATTTCCCCTCATACATAAAAGAGTCTACGATTCAATTCGTACCACGATGAACTTACTATGTTCTTTTTAGGTGTGTTCAAAACTGTTCTTTTTTTATCAGCGCGGGGGTGTGCAATTTCAAAAATGCAGGAAAAGCCGCGGCAGCGAGTTTTAATCTGCTAGTTTATTATAAATAGAATAATCTTCGTAATTCGCGCTAGCTGAGTTTATTTATATCGCGTTTAGGGAGTGTTAAAGTAGACAATCGTTTGTATGATTTTTTTGTTTCCTTTATTATACATAACATTTTTTTTATGATTTACTACCTGATGTGTACCCGGCCTTGCTCGGGATTTTTTGTTATTTAATAATAAAGTTATGAAGTTGTGAATTCTTGCTTGTTATTTCTGTGCCATAATTTGACAACGATCTACTATTTCTAAACAAAGAAACAAAAAACATTATTTCGATAATTTTGTTTCATTCTAAAAATTCATTTTTTTTCAAAATATATATAAATAAAAAAATTCTTGTACCTACTTGAGTTTTAAATTCGCAAAATATTCTACATAAAACAAACCTTCTTTAAATATGTAATCTGTCAGAATGGTATATCTATGGGGAAATAATTTTAAAACGTTATAGCAACAGTTTTTCATATTGGATTTTGTATCAGACGTAATGGCACATAAACGAACTGTAGGGGGCAGCTAATCCCGATCTGCGGAAAGGGCTGGGAGGGGAGAAAGCACAACCTATAGTTCCCTCTACAAGGAGAAATGATACTAACAACAAGACCTTATTTACGACTTTTGTAATTTGCAAATGTAATTCTGCCCAAAAACCCAATTCAGGCAGAATTATTAGTAGAGTTCGGGGCCGTGTCCATATGACGATGCTTGGTCTGGGTCCAGTGAGAGGTAGTAGTCCGATGGGGGGTCCAGGGTAAGCGGTGGTCAGATGGAAAGAAGGCGAGTAGATCTGAAGTCAGAGCGAGCGGGCAGTCGATAGAGAGGGTGTCTTGTCAGACGGACGGTTGAAGGCTAACTGCCCTGGACTTTTAATTTGAATTTAATTTGCTCACAGAGTACCCAAACATAAGTTTACTGACTCTAAGACAATTACAAAGATTTTCTAGAGAAGTTTTACATGAGTTTCATTTTTGGTTAAAATTTGAAGCCTATATCTATACACTGCAAATGTGGGCAGGAAATTCACTCCTTACGGAGGACTATTTTTTATTTTTTTTTAATATTTAAAGTTATATTCTTGCTAAATTTAGCGAGAGAATTTATTTTAGGATTGGTGTGGTCGGCTAGGCCACCATGGAACTTAGTTGCCTGGGTGACAATAAAATCTTTTATCGACGGAATGTTGGAATCATTATGGATAGTAGAAACTATACACCATTTTGGCGTTGATAGCGCGAGTCTAATAACAGCCCTAGACCTGGTTTTCGCAGGCTACTTATGGCAACTTGCAAGACCCTCAGAGTCAACGCGCTCTGCGCATGTTCGACAAGCCCCTCTCCGACGCACTGTTCTCGCTCTGACGATTTATTTAAGTCATTCTAGAAGTAGCGGGGTATACCCCGCCACTTGAACAATACATTTGCAAAGGCATCGGGAGTCGGAATCGTTTGCGAACAGCGAAACAATATTTATTATACGATCTGACTCTCTTACAAATTAGAATAATAACAACAATCTATACAAGTGGAATATAACAAATGTGAAGACGAAAATGGCCGCGTCAAAATATTCTGGTAGGGGCGAACACGTCCGATACATATTTCATTCAAACTACTCTCTAAACCTTCCCGGCACTAATAAGAACACGCTATTTTGAGCGAAACTGGTCAAGTAATTTCGAGAATATCGAGGACACACAAACAAAAAATTATTTTTATACATAGAGAAGAGATTTCTAGTATTATTCTGTTACTATTGTAAATTTACCCATAATTTACCCATTGTGATGTTGCCAATTCTGATTACGGATTTATTTTACAGGGTTTAAAGACATTTTCAAGAGTAGACTTCAACAATATCACGCGCAATATTCTCGGACCGAAAACGTCCCTCTTGGGAAGATACAAAGCTAGAACAACCCTGTTCGTTTCCTCCGGTGACTTTTTGTGTTTTGATGCGATATTTGAAACGTATCGAAAATAAAATATAGTGCATTAAAATGTGCTACATTCCTAGTATGTTCCTTATTATATTGAAAATAAATGTGAGTAAATACTTAATGGTAATGTCAAGAACTGTTATTTTTTTTATTGTTGTGAGGTTGAAAGTAGTTGGGACTCTTGTGCAATTGGGACTCTTGTGCAATTATGACTCTCATATAGTATTCACTTAGAAAAATCATCCTTCATTTCACCCGAACTTTACTGTTAAGACCTGGATAAATCTTACCCACCATGAACTTGAACACTCCTGTTAAGTCACCAAACGTAGCGAACCCCTATGGCACAGGTGTTGGTTATCCATTAAATCCCAGGGCAGCGATACCTACACCCACCTCCAAAATTAATTCTCCGAGGTTGAAAGCAGTTGAGACTCTTGTGCAATTGGGACTCTTGTGCAGTAATTACAGAGTTAATTTCATACATACTCTACTGTTAAGACCTGGACATCCTCAACCCCATGAACCCGGACAACCCTACTAAGTCATCAAACGTAACGAATTACTTGGAGTGACGTATGGCAGAAGTACAATAATATAAATTACAACAGATTACAACTTACAATTTACTTAAAAATTTTCCTAAGACAACCAGAAATATAACTTTTTTCTTGACAAAGTATAAAAATCATTGCCGTTTAAAAACTATATGAATTTCAAACTGTCAAATAGGATACATACTTTCTTAAGCAGTATTTATTATTGCTTGAAGTGCTGGAATTTTTAATCTGTGTTAAGGTAAATCGAATGATTTTTATAAGTTTGCTTAAAATTATGGTATATTTTCGGCATAGCGGAGTCATATCTTTGCATGGTTTGAATTTTTGTCTTTGTTATGATTTAATTTCCAGGTTCAATTCTAGGAACATGGAACCCGATTTGTTGAAGTAGAAAAGGACAGTTTATAAACTTATTAACAATTTTATAAAGTCTTCTGTGTTCATGGGTTTGTATATTGTAGAAATTAAGTCTATCGGCATAATCAATACGCACACAAAATGTTTTTGAACTTACTCTATTTGCTGAATGTATACTTTGTAGGTTGAACTCCATGTATCACTTGGCGTACTCCAAAACGTTGCGGGAGTTAACTACCCCAGCTGACCCTTACCTTCAAGAAGACAATGCAGGACGCCCCCTACACTCCGCGCTTCACCTTGTCTAGTAAATCAACATGTTATGCTCCTACGTATCTTGCCATTAATACTACAGTGAACTCTAAAAATGAGATTACATTATTTTATCTAGTTCCCTCTGATATCAATGCATTGGTACTCAATACAAATGTCAACATCCTATTGTATAACTGATGAAACTATATTTAATTCAAATAAACTTTAACACATTAGACTAGCTTAGGACAGCTATATAAACACTGAATCACCCTAAGTGAATTAATATATCATGTCAATTGAATCCAAGCACTTCGCTTGTCGTATTACTCACTTGATTATTCCTTTTGAAAATTGTATTTTATCTGCTGTTTGCATTTTGTAATATTATAAAATAAAGGATAATTACAACCAAAAATTATTTTATTCTTCGAGTCAAAGTGAATAACAAAAGTTAACTCGGGCGAAACAATTATATTTGGGATTTTGAAAATGCTTGATAAATCTTAACATTTTAAGGAACGTAAAAATAATGCTGTCAATATGGGATGAGTTTTTTAAATCAAATCATAAAACTACGTCCCGAATGGTTGAAACTCCTTGGAGTTATGCGGAACATTTTAAATAATTTAAGAACATTCCATTATCGATACACCACTTTAAAGCTCAGTTAATGTTGTTTTGGAGTGTGTTGATAATTTTAAAAAATCTTGCTACCGTCAAGCAAACAATAAAATTTAAAAGTCCTAAATAACATCGTGTAAGTCATTTATAAAAACAACGAATAAAATAGGACCCAAATGGGTTCCTTGAGGCACTCCAGACTGCACATTATATATTTGTGACTCATAGACATCAAAAATACTCTTTGTACACGATCAGTTAGATATGAGTAAAACCAGTTAAGCAAGGCACCATGAACACCTAATAGTAATTATTCTGAATTTGTCAATCATATTTTAGAAACCAATCATTTTTTTGATATAAATAAAAGTTTAAAAATTTTACATCCAAATACAACCGGTTTACAATTAGACAAACATAAAATTTTTGAAATAAGAAATAGCGTTAATAGTGAATTAAATTTAATAAATAATCAAAAAACAAACAAAAAAACTGGCTATCTCTTGAATTTATTTTCATATTAATAATCATAATAATTTAAAATAAGTATTTTTTTTTAAATTTCTAATATAAATTTGTTATTCAATCTTTTATAATATTTTTTTATTAACATTTTTGATACATTACTTACCTACTTTAATCAATGTTTATAATTTGTCTATTCTCACATTATTGTTTTCTATGTCGTGTATATTTGACATTATTATTTTTTAGTGTTCTATATATTCCTGATGAAGAAAACATCGCTTTCGAAACATGTTGGCATTAATAAAGTGGCGAATCTATTTTTTTTAATAATGACGCCACAAAGAGAATACAAATTTTTTGAAGAAATTATAACAATATATTATTTACCTTATCGAAGGGTTTGCTAAAATCGTAAATGGTATCTTTTTGACGTTATCGATAGCTTCGGTCAAGGTAGTGATGTAGCGAAGCAAAAAGGGCGTTGACTTATGGGATAAAAATAATATGATAATCGCGATCTCAACATTTTTACAAATGTATGGAGAATCGAAATTGGTCTATAGTTTGTAACTTTGTGAAGGTCCTCACTTTTAGGTATTGGTACAATATTCGCCTGATTCCATCTTGTTGGGAATATGGATGAAGACAAAGATGTCCTGTAAATAAAATTGTACACATTTCTTGATTAGGAAAGGTGGAGTTTAATCAGGACCGGGGCTTTTGCTCTGAACGAGGTTAAGAATTGCTTTTTTTTACATCCAGCACTAATACAATATGCTATTTGGTTATTCTATTAATTCTAAGTGAGGTTGGTTTAAAAGATAACTAATGTCATAAAAAAAAATACAAGGGTTTTCAGCTTCTAGGAAGCAGATAGCCAATTAAATTGATTAGAAGTTCAAGAAAAAAAAAAGTGTGATGAAAAAGTTTGATCAATTATTAATCAGTTATTAATTGTTTTTGTGTTTAATGGTTCATTCACATCTACCAGCACCGGACAATACAGATAGCACAGTACAGATACGACACCATTAGTTGCATAAATCATCTATGAACACATTCATATTACAATGCACACAAGCGTAATGTAACCGCACATGCATGAACCAGCGCCGGCCGATATTGTCGGCTAGGATATTTTTACTTTGCTGAGCAGACAATCTCGGCCGGTGCTGGTATATATGAAGAGAACTTAATTTGTAGAATTCCAATATATTTTTTTTTAATAAATTGAGTAATGTTATTATTAAGTTCTGCAAGTATTTTAGTTTTTTTTTTATTATTATTGTGAGAGCTGTTTCGGCGTTCAAACCAATGTTCAAACTATTGCTAAACAATATAACACATTTAGTCAATAGCATTCATATCATTATAAACCAATTAAGAAAACATTATTATTTAATATGGAAAAATAGATTTCAAAAGTACCTCAGAGAATAGATAATTATTTTTATTATTACAATTATTTTCTCAGTAAATCGGTTTCACCGGTAATCAATCATTTTAGGCATCATAAAAAATTAAATTGGGTGGGGTTGAATAGAATCATATAAATAAGTCCTCTCAACTTGCCTTAACCACAGTTTGAAAATTGGCTTTGAACGCCGAAACAGCTGTCACAATAATTAAAAACAACAACCCTTGAAGAACTTAATAATAACATTATTATATTTGATTTACATTAAATAAATAAAAAATCCTACCTATGGAAAATTTTACCTTACTTTGGGTACACTGATACGTCCACGACACAGTTTTGTCCTCCAATATCTTCAGTGGCTTTACTTCATTACCGATGCCTTCAATAACAAGTTTGAAATATCACCGACTTTTTATTGCAGTCATGATTATTTATGAGTTGATTAGTGGCGACAAGCAACTATTTGACAGCTTTCCGAGAATCGCGAATGACGAATAGTCATATAAAAAACTACACAGCTTAATTAAATGACTAAACTATACGTAATTACAGCCTTTAACCCTTCGGGTGATTAATCATGTCAAAAGCTGCATTTATATGCAGCGTTTGATTTGGGTATTGAAAAAAATATTCATAATAACCCAAATAAATCTGTGTTGATAGCGTTCAAGGCGGGCGCAGGACCTTCAAAAATATTACCAATCAACCTGAACGAAACAAAAATATAGGAAAAATCTGAAGCGAAGTATTTAGGGTACATCATAATAGAGGAGCTTAAAGATGATGGAGATATTGAGCGACAGAAAAGAACATTGTGCATTAGAACAAACATGATTTCTCGAAGATACATCAAATGTGACCCAGAAGCCAAAAAAGAACTTTTCAATGCGTACTCCATTGGAGTTGTGGATTAACTTTAATAAAGCACAGAAGTGCAATATAAGAACTCGTACCGAATGCTTTTCAGGCTGTCGTGAGACTTCAGTGCCACTGAAATGTTTGCGGAAAGGCTCATTCACGGATTCCGATCCCTAATAAAAAAAACAGAACGCCAAGTACGCGACTAGCCAAAAACGAAAAAAAAAACCCAGTGAATGCACCACTGGACCTCTGGCAGGGTCCCATTTACAAACAATGGAGCCAATTCCTGATAAATTAGATTTCAAAAATATATATTTTTTTATTTTCATATTTTTTTTTTGTATTTTTCCCTTACAATATATTATTTATCTCGAGATCTGGAATAAATATTAAAAAAACAAAAATAAAAATGGTGCTGCCTGTTCGTTTCACAATATTGGAAATTTCCGTAGTGATGCTGACCAGTATGAATATAACTTAATAGTTATTTAATTAGACTAATCGTTTTAGACTTGAAATAAAATTGGCAGTAGTTAAAGAATATTCGATACTTAATAACACCTACTAGAATTATTCGAACATTTAAAAATAAAAAAAGCATTTAATGATACAAGCCAGTGTTGACAGCAATTGCAAAACGAAAACCGCCAATTTTTATTTGGTCTAGATAGGGAGGAAAAAATTACAACATCTGTATTTTCTAACATACGTACGATCCGAAAGGGTTAAGGATAGATAGGTTTGACATGACTTCGTTTGTATACAAAATGATTGATTATGTATTAGATTATGCCATGTACTAGGTGCAGTGGCGGTTTTCTCTAAAGTGCGTTTCTGCAGAGATCTCCTATAAAAAAAATAAGACACACTTGTATCATAATTTTATTACACTTTAAACAGTCCACCTTTTGAATTCCGTACGAAAAAATCAACTCGTCCATGATAGGTAAGTAATACTGCCGGAAAGCGAGTCTGTAATGAATCCCGTATATACGAGTACGTTGTGAATACTATAGGACTTTCTGTCATAAGAAATAGTTCATACAAAACATACTTGTGGCGCTTCAACGGTAAACTGTTGGAACGTGTAAATCTTTGGCATTTACTAGGTGACCGTGTGTGCTGCGCGTTTTATTTTATTTTGTAAAATTTAGGCATAATTATTAAAATGTTTTACGGTCATATTCTAAAAAAACCTTAATTTTTCACAGTGAACGATAGTGACACAACAATATCGAAAAAAGGTTCGTAAGTATTAGATTTTGCACTTTATTTTTTCTAGGTTTATAAAAAGATTCACCAAAAATTGCCCAGTTAAACGAAAGGCCAATGTGTGTTCTACTTGCAGTGTTTAATTAAATCGCCTGTGATATTTCTAAGCCATCCAATTTTCTAACCGAAAACACATGATTTTGCGTTACTTCCCATTGCATTGCTTTAAAACAATTTTTTGTAACCTATGACATTATATTATTTATTAACCGCCCTACCCATACGAACGTACGTGATACGGTCGCTATATTATCACCCGAACGCAACAAGCAGTATCCCGTACGTTAAGGTACAAAAAAAGCTATACCCGAAACCCACAAAACATTCGTTTACCTCAAGTTTGTTCCTGCGTCTCGTTTAGTAAGTATTTCGAGGTCAGCCGAAGCTAACGGATGTGTTCGGGTATTTTCGTCTGTCCCATACAAGTTACTTCACTAGTCACACGTATTGTTATTCGGAAATCTAATGAAGAAAAAACCGATGTTTTTTTACCTACTTTTTGAATAATAAACCAAAGAACAGGCAGTTAATGAACCGCCGAATTGTTTCTTGTTGCTAGGTCGATAATATTTGGTGCAGTGATAAGATGAAATTTCTTCATATCTAGGAAAACAGAAGAAGTAATTTTTTTTTCACTTTTTAAAACTAAGATTGGACTCCCAATGAACCGCACCTGGCTAGGTGTATTTTCTTTTGATTTTTAAGAGATGT